>MU794994.1:0-99841 GCA_027886305.1 Lentinula aff. lateritia | reverse complement strand
CTCCAGAGTTACATTCTCTTCTTCCATTTCGTGAGATGTGATTTCTTCCCAGATCCCCAGTGGTGTATAGCTGGGCTCAGTGGGTGTTGTTCGAGAACTTCATTCGCAAGCTTTTCAGGCGTTTCTTCAAGCCTAACATTCCTACACGTTCTTCACGCGTTTTTTCCAGGCGATCTGATTGAGTGAGTCAATGATGGACCAGCGAATATTTGACTCAATACCATGATGGCTTCAAAAGCGCCCTAGTCTTTCGACGTGTATCTGTTATGATACAGTGAACATGAGGAGTCAACGATTTCAAGGCATTCGAATTCAGTGAATGAGATACCATGATGCTTCAAACCTTCGACCCGAGTTCAAGCGCCGATACATGTATTGTGTGAACCATGAGGACTCAACGTTGTAACAAGGAAGTTACTTTTTGTCATTATACTGACAACATACTTAGCGCTACTATATAGCATGACGTTGAAGTACATTGAGGATGTTGAAGCCTAAACCGCAAAGAAGGGGGGGAATCTGAGCTGCACTCCACGAGTCCATGACGCTAGGCGTCGAAGTGTCTGAGTGAGCGCCCGCAGATTGGAGTATCGTACGTAGTACGGTATCCAAGGTTTTTGAGTTGGTGACTCCAACGTGCCGAATGTTTCCTGGTAATGTAAATGAACCTCGCATGGTACTTATACTGTCAAACAGTGTGAGTGCAAACGGAATAGAGTCAATGAACATAACTTACACACCTTTTGATACCAACTGATATAGATTAGTACGCCTTTTGCACCTTCGCACCTTCATAAGTTACCTTTGACGGCGTCAATACGGTACTCAGAGACAGGGGCGGGAGAAGACAGGAAGGATAAAGCTCAAAATGCTGAAGCTCTGGAGCGTGTTCTCTTTGAGAAGCTTGTTGACCTTGAGGACACGTAGGTGATTTTGTACTGCTACTGACACTGCGGATGAGATGTGATATACCTCGGTGACACCAACGAGATTGAAGTTCGGAGAGTTTTTTTTGTTGAAGACGCACCGATAGTGCATTAATTCATAGAGATGATGAATATGGGTTATTAAAAAGTCGATGATTCCGATGATAGATTGGGATATGAATATCGCAATTGATAACGGAGTAGCTAAGGAAATGATGAAGAGGTCGAATAGAGGTAGAATGAAGGGATAGAGAAGAGGATGACTCGAGCGAAGGGATAGAAAAGGGAAAAATAGAGGATGGGAGAACGACTCGGAGGGACAATAGAGGCCGATAGAGAACCATACTTACTCATCGCTAATCATGGTAGCAGAGGTTTTTGAGTGGAACTTTGGAACTATGGGACTTGAGTCTTGGAAACATTTCGGAATCAGATATCAGGCCAGTACAATTCAATGTATGTGCGCCGGCGGCCATCTGAACTCTAAGCCCTTCCTTTCTTTCACTCTTGAAATATTCTTCATGTTCCTTGTATATTCTTGTCATATATTCCATGCGTGTTCTTGGGTACGTTCCTCTCACGAGTATTCTGAGCCATTCAGTGATGATGTCTTTGATGTCCTTGATATATGATAGATGATATCCGACTCTGCAAAATCGCGGAAAGGGAAGTGAATCATCCACCCACGGCTTCGCCACTTACTGTACCCTATTCAACCGGAAAATGCTCAAACGAACGTCATAAGTAAACGCCCACACGCAACAAAAAAAACCTACTGGAGTAGTAAGCACAGGAACGATGAAATTATAGGGAGAAGGAAAAAGTCCGAGGAAATCCAAATACATAAAACTTCGAAGATGATACATAGATAGATGCAAGGATTCTTTTCTCTCAAGTTCATTTCTCAAGCTGTTGACCGCGAGATTAGATACATACCTGCTGCTGTGGTGGACTTGTAATATACTTATTTGTTCCAGAAGATGATTCGGCACTTGGAGACTTGAGCCCACCGCAAAGGGAGTACACCATGCTACAGCTTGTGGATGTTGAACTATTCTGAGAGCATGCAGGTTAACTGTTCGTTTCGTTCTTGGAAGAGGAGGGATAATAGATTACGCGACCCCCAATTAATATTGCTTCCATGCAGGACCCACCCGGGACCGGAGAGCCGCACCTTCTTTGCTGATTAACCAATCAAAAAACGCGCGACGGGAGGGGTTTGAAGTTGATGATCATCCCACGGTGAATTGACAAGCTGTTCTGCAGTTGAGTCGACCAATCAAATTCAACGGCTTGCGGCTTTCCCGGCCCCCTTTTTGCAATACAATTCCTGGGCAAGAAGGCGCATTTACCGGTCTTTACCCCAGTTTCCCCGCATCTCCAGTTTTTCCTTTTTTTTGTTCCACCTTTTCCCCACGAGCTGTCTGCCCCGCATCTGACGAACGACGAACAACTTGCAGCGGACGACGGACAAAATACGAACGAACTGTTTGAACGAGGGTTAACAGACAAGAATAGGCTGAGCTAAAAGCTGAAGAAGAAGAACAAGAGAAGCGGGAGAAGAAACCTTTTCATACAAAAAGTCCTCGACGCAAAAGCTTATCCATCATAACGTATAGTCTGAAATCCTTTCAACATCGGAACTCATGGCGTCGAAAGGGCTTGTGCGACAAGAAGGATTTCATCCAGATACCTCCTCGTCTGGCTCTGATCTAAGTTGGAGACCTTCTTCTGCGCTCAGTGGAATTGGATCATCTCCGCATGATTTAGGCGGCGGTGGTGGAGATTTCGACCAAGAGCTGGCTACGTTGATTAGTTCTGAGAGGAGTACAGCGTCAACTTCGTCCTCTTCAGGGAGTACTACGAATGATTACGTTCAAAGAACACACAATATCTTTGATATGGGCGTTCGACCTCCTTCGTCGTCTTCATTACACACCGCACACAACAACTCTCATAACCAGCATACGCCGTCGAACTCTCAGCGTGCTGACTCACCTCCACACCCTACTTCCATTCCAGCGCATTTCAATTCAACATTGCCTGCTTTAAACTCAAGTATGCGATATGAGCCCCTACCGGATCTGCCCACGTCGTCGATGAGTCCTGTGCCTCCGACAGGCGATTCACCTGGATTAGGAGGATGGACTAGACATACACCATCTCCTCGTCCTACTGGAACTAACAACAACAACACTCATCCAAACAACAACAACGGTAATGCTTCTGCTGGTCACCCTTATGCCGTATCCAGATCTCGCTCTCGATCTCGACCTCCTTCGGC
Source organism: Lentinula aff. lateritia (assembly GCA_027886305.1). Lineage (NCBI taxonomy): Eukaryota > Fungi > Basidiomycota > Agaricomycetes > Agaricales > Omphalotaceae > Lentinula > Lentinula aff. lateritia. The sequence goes on along the minus strand of MU794994.1, from coordinate 96,631 downwards.
GTATCCTGGTCACCCAGGTCCCAGCGCTTCACCAAGTATCCTCCCCTCTTCCCTAGGTTCTTCGGGGATCGGTCCGCAGAGGACAACTCGTGCTAGAAGAGGGAATAGTGTTTCTAGTATGAGCAGTATGACTAGTAGTACCAGTCCACCGCCGCTGCTGCAACAATCTGCTCAGGCCATCGTTATCCCGCGAACTGGTCATCATCACACCCAAAGTGGGAATGGTAATGGTGGTGGTGATGGATGGTATGGACCGGGTAGTCAAGGCAGTTTAGGGAGTAGTACTGGGTGAGTTGTTTCCTGCCTTATTTCTATTCTCTATCTATACATCTGTCTATCGATCGCCTATATCAATCATTTCTATTATATTCGTGCTAACATCTATTTTCTTTATCTACACCTTCAAATATAATACAGCGAATACGCTCTCCCCACGCCTGAATCCCTCCATTCACACTCACATTCCCCAGCTTCCTTTCATGGGTTCGCTAATCTTTCGCTAAACGTCTCAAACCTCAATTCTATGGGCAGCATGAACAACATGAACTCACCGAGCATGAACATCAGTTCCCCACTAAACCAATATATCGGTAGTAGCTCTCTCGATGGAATAGGTGGCTCACCAATGGGCCTTAACGGCTTCAATCCCGGACTCAGTACAGGCGGTATCAACGGTATGAGCATCTCCGGAGGCATCGGGAACATCAACAACGGCATCAACAGCATAAACAACGGCATGCCCAACAGCACGTCGTCGTTCAATGCGAATGGTCATTGGCCGTCGTCGCCTGGTGCAGGAGACCAACAGCATTTCGGATCCCCGTTCGGGAATTCGTCCTCTCCGCATTTGCATACGGGGCCTCACTCTCACCAACATCCGGGTCAGCATCCTCACCAGCATCACCAAGGACACCATGAGCAGCAGCATGCCCAGATGCATTACGGGGGTACCCACACCCCCACACCAGCGTCCTTCAACTCGTCGCTCGACAGAATCGAGCGTTTGGATCGCTTCGATAAACTAGAGAGGTTCGACAGGTTAGATAGGCTTGATGGATGGGGATTTCCCGAATCCCGCTCTCATTCCGGACATTCTAGCAGTAACGGAGGAACGGGCGGTGGGATGACACCTCTTTCCTCGTCGTTGCCTACAACAAGTACCATTCTTCCACCTCCACCTTCTTCATCTTCCGGTCGAGGCCACGGACACAGTGCCAGCATCAGCGGCGCCACATCCACTTCTTCCACTACAACCTCTACATCCAACCGCCGACCCACCAAAGCAGAAAAGGCGGAACGCGCCGCTGCGTTAGACTCCAACGCGAATAACAACAAACATCTGACGCCGGCGGAGAAACAGGCTTTGGTGGCGAATGAGAAGAGGCGGAGGAGGAGGGAAAGCCATAATGCAGTGGAGAGACGGAGAAGGGATAATATCAATGAGAAGATCGGTGAATTGGCGACGTTGATTCCTGATGTAATGTTTGGTGGGGAGGGAGGAGGAGGTGAGTAGAGATTTTGTCTTTGGTTTTTGGTATTCAGACGGAGGAGGTGACTCATATTTTCCTTCTACCCCTTTCATCCGCACAGGTACATCCAACTCTGGAGCCTCTCCACCACCAGGAACAGACTCTTCTAATAATCTCAACCCGTTGTCGCCTATATCCCCAACATCTCCCACTTCACCTACGTCGCCTTCCGGTCTCCCAGGACTCCCAGGACTCACAGGACTCACAAATCTTTCTGGGCACTCGTACGGTTTCAATCTCGACATGATGGGTCTCCCTGTCCCGGATGAGTATTTCCATAATAACCCCGGCGCGGCTGCGGGTGGACCTGGATCCGGGTCGGGACCGGGTGTGGCGCTGAAAACGGAGCCGATGGATAGTGATACGGTCGTTGGAGATGACGAAGCCCTCAATGCCAAAGGTGGAGATGGCAGGGGTAGTAGCAGTGGTAAGGACGGGAAGGATAAAGATAGTGGCAAGGATGGAGACGAGGCGGGTGGAGTGGTAAAAGCGAACAAAGGGATGATTCTGAGAAAGAGCGTAGAGTATATACGGTCAGTATTCGATCATACTGTTCAATTTTTCCCTCCCGATGTTTTTCTTTCGTACAAACTCTGAATCATTGTTCTTTTTTCAATCATTCTAACTATTCTCACCTCGAAATATCTGCAGGTATCTCCAACAACTAGTCACGGCCCAAGGCGCTCGAAACAGGGAACTAGAGAGGGAGTTGAGGACGTATCGCGGAGGCCCTGCGAATCCCAACTCTAGCTCCTCGTCGTCCAATACTCCGAACGCTATGAACACTCTCAACCCCATGAACACGATAGATCCGGGTTTGGGAGGCATGGGAGAAATGGGGTTTCATAATGTAAATCAGATGAATGAGATGAACGAAATGCATCAGGGAGACCATCCTGGAGGGTTCGATAGCATGAATCCGATGGAGTCGATGCATGGATTCAATGGTAATGGAAATTTTGGAGGGATGGGAAGTTTCAATCATAATGGAAACTTCGGTATGTGTGCTTGACTGTTGCTTACTTTTTTCCCCGTTTTCACGCCTCGTATAAACCCCCTTCTCAAATTTTTTTCTTGGAAATTGTACTTACTCTACTTACTTCATCCAATCTGATCCCTCTGCTCCCCGTTTACCTATACCGCCTTCTATGTACCCTTACTACCCCTGCATATGTCTAACGCTCCGCTTCCTATTTCTAGGTGGCATGGGTAACTCCTTTGGCGGAATGGGGCCTATCAATATGAACATGAACGATCTGAATAACATGTCCGGTTTGTCGGGGATGGGCTCTTTGAACTCGATGGGCTCGATGAACTCTATAAGCATGGGTCTATCGATGGGTTCGCCATTGAGTGACGTTGACGAGGACGAGGATGAACATAAAGAGGTCAAGGAGGAGAAAGGGTTCGAAGGGTTCAAGGAACACACGGAGCATAGAGATAGTAGAAAAACGAAAACGAACTCGAATTCAAAGGACTCTGTCCACCCCGCTAACGCCAATGCTTCCACAATCATGACTGGTGTATCCTCGTCATCCAAGGAGAAAGATACCAATAACGGTGTATCTTCTCTCCCTTCGCCGGGTGCTTCTGAATCTTCCTCTACTTCTTCCAACCCTGGACCACACTCAATCTCAGGAACAACCCTCCCAATGGGCAAATCGACACGCACGACTAGGTTACGGGCTAACTCTGTAAAGAGCAATATCTCCTCTTCCGCTTCTGCTGTCAATGCCTGCGCCTCTTATTCCAATCACAATCCTTCCTCTTCTGCTTCGACTTCCACAACGATCCCAAAAGATATTCTGAGCGGCGAGAATAACCGCGGTCGAACCCGCCGCGCCCGTCGAGGCTCAGATGTCGCAGGTGGAAAAGTCGGTGGAAAAGCTGAAGTCCTAGGAAATGTCAGCACCAGCCCTGTTGTGAGGCGAAGACGCGCTGCTGTTGCTGCCACTCACAAGTCTAAGTTGAAACCCGACTCAGAAGATCTGGACGTAGACATGGACACTGCGTCTGTCGTTGATTCCGCTGTGGTGGACGATGATGATTATGAAGATGACGACCCGGACGCCGCGGACGACGCAGATGACGGGGGTGATGATGATAACGATGAAGACTACCGTGATGATGAAGATCAGAGTCCGAACAGTGTTGCTTCACAGCCCGGGTCCGGATCACCGAGGAACGCGAGAGGCAACGACGACGACTCACCTTCTGCAATGGCCGTGGAGATGGATGATGAGCCGATGGGGAGAAGGAATGGAAGGAGTGGAAGGAGAAACCGGGTGGCGCTTGGAGGTGGTGGCGGGGAGGGTATGGAGTTTTGAGCAGTTTTTTCAAGGTTCACGGCGGCGTCATTGTACTCGTCCCTCTTTCGATGACCCCGGTTGAGGGATTGCTTTGAGGTGACGGAGACAATCTAGACAAGTTCTGCCGCCCAAACGATTTGGTGGTCATGCGGTGTGTTGAATTGCGTTGAGGGAGTTGAATATTGTGCCTTGCTGTGACGTGCAAGTCACTCTTGATGATTTCTTGATGAAGTTACTTTATGTCCCTCTCCTCCTTTTTGTTCGTGCTATTTCGTACTTCCGTTTCATTTCTTCAATCATTCCTTTCCTGCATCTTCTCTTGAATCCTCTCGGAAAATCAGGTCCGTCCCGATACTGACCCTACTGCGGTTCACCCTCCTGCCCCTCCCTTCTCTGAATCAACACACTCCACCAATACTGTGTGTCAATTCCCTGTCTCTTTTGTTCAACTACGCTCCTACATGACGCATATCTCTCCCTCCTTTCTTCAATCTCGATCTTCCCCATCGTATCCTCCATTATATTCGTTCATTGTCTTATCAGTCCTCTTTGATTTCTTTTTGTCATGCCTGTTGTACATCTTCTCATCCAGATTTTGTTTTCTTCGCTTTGTTCAGCTATAATGGCGGCTCGTGTGTTTCTGTGGACGTTGTAACATGGTCTAGTGGTTGGGTTGTGGGGAGGGTTATGGAATACTCATAGTGGTAAGGAAAAGGCGGTCGATATATTGGACAGTATTGACAGCGATGATAGCGAAATATCGACTACAACAGAGAAAAGCAGCGAAGTCGAAGAGTCCAAAAACCTTTCATGACGTTTGAAGTCCATGTAGCGAGGAGGCAAGGAAGGGACGCGGAGGCGAACCCGACCTTGTGCCACGAAGTGTACTTATATATGTTCTCCACCGATCTAGTTTTTCTTCTATCTCGCCTTGTACACGGTTCGAATACCAAAAAACTCTATTGTGTTTTAGTATCTACCCTATCTAAGCGTATCTGACGATCCTGACTCGAGGTCATACAGGCATTCCATGTTCATTTTAGGCTCGTTTCAGGTCATCGGAGACATGGGGACATGGAGACCAGGTCAGGTTGGGACGGTCATTTGGACACCTCGGCGCTCAGCTGGCACACATAGTCTGACACTGGACCGATAGCTGCAGAGCATGATTCCGGATGGAATTAAACTGCGTAACAGCTGTCTCGCTTGAATAGCTCACCTGAGCTCATCTGGTTGTCCCAACCTGACCTGATTGTAGTAATCATAACGAGACCTAGCCTCACCTGTCTATCCGCGGGAGAGTGCTATCGTCTCCGCAGCATGACCCCATGTTCGGATACATTGTCTCCACTGCCACCAGTCACCAGCCACGATTGACCTCCGACTTATCTCGATTCTTTACAACGGATAGTAACTGATCGGTCGATTAGCCTGGTGACCAAGCCCTCTGTAGCTTGTAGGCTCTAGGCCTATCGTTAGATATAACATATATAGTCTCGCAAGCCAAAATTCGCGGGGGTGAAGAAACATCGTTCACTCATCTTGTAGTACCCATTCAGGAGTTTAGGGGGGTTGAAAAGCTACGTTACATAGTTGTAGGGGATAAATCGACTTCGCAATGACCCTCGCCGAAATAATTTATATCCTATTCTGTCCTTGGGGAGTGCCGGAATTGCGGTGGCCCATATTCACTTAAGTATGTTCTGTTGTCGCGTCGATCTTAGTTCATATAGTTTCTGACTTTGTCGATGTTTCTTATGTCTTGTCCCAAAGCTTGGCCCAACGCCACTCGAAATATTTTTCCTTCATGATAAGAGAAGGTATTCAGCGCAAATCAGGCTGAGCAGAAGCAAGAAGCTTATGACTCACGAGTACTACCCGGTTTCTCGACTTGATAGCAATCATCCCAGGATAGCCATAATCAATCAGTCTAGCCTCTCTGACAGTTCCATCCTGGTTCAAATCTACGAAGACATTCCCCGTATGAAAATCACTGTAAATCAAAAATGAAGCAATGTTAAACAAACTAAGAATGTCAAACTTAAGTACTTGGGAAGAATCCGATGCTGAACCGCAAAGTCCACAACTTGAACTTTGATGATCTCCTTAACGGCGTTCTTCAAGCTGATCTTCGTCGCAGGGTCAGCTCTCCTCCATGCAGGAGTTTTCAGTAGCGACATGCCCTGGACCTTCTTCATGATTATAGCAGGACGAGACTTTCGATTCTTCATGAATACAGCGAATATCTGATTCTTTGATTTCTTTCCAGAAGCAACGTATAGCCCGGCAAGTTTGAGTGCCATGACTTCGCCATATGCCCATTTGTCAGGTTGATTCTGCCGGAGGACTTTAATAACCAACTGATTTGGGGGGTGACCACCCAGGTAAGCTCTCTTTGGACCTGTGAACGTGTACACTCCAGCATTGTATCCCCCTCTATTCGCACTGTTATCCCAGTCATCTACCAGATTTCGACCAAGATAGTTGTCGAATGTGCCGTTCTCTGTTACAGTTTAGATCATTACAACATGAGAATGTCAGAATGAAGGTCTTTCAAGTTGTTGCGATACATAGAACTCACGGAAATAAAATTTCTTTTCTTCAGCTGTGACTTCGAGGGGATAAAAATCAATCATCCACTTTCGCTTTGGCATTTAGGTCAGAAAGTGATTTTGAAGAAAGCAGCGACACACACATAGTATGTACGAGTCTCGATATCAATTGGCGCTCTTGTCAAGATACGAGGAGAACCATGAGCAATGGAAAACTCATGATCGGAACTGCTTGGAGTAGTGTGATTTTGGGGAGGAAATATGCTCGGGGCGGCATATGAGGTTGGGGTAATAGCAAGCATGTACAGAGACGTAAAGATGATCGGTAGAGAGCAACATAACGTAGTTGAAAGTATCATGGCAAAGAGTACAGGGAATATCTCTGGCCAGCAGAGGGGAAGAAAGGAAGAGTCAATAGCCACTTGAAATCGATAGTGATATTTTGAATATTTTATCGCACTGTCAATTATCGCCGTCGCTGTCGGATTGATTAGTTCATAAAGTTATACCTCGTGAGTCATCAGCCCATCAGTATCTCAGCTTATGTAGTCGGAGGCAGTATTGTCCAATGAATGTTAGTCACATAAAGGAAGGAATTCACGAGTAGGATGGGCTTACATGCTCCTCCTGTATAATCGTTCAGTCAATACTAGGCATTCTACTACGAGTTTGTTGAAACCTCGATACATAGTGGAGAATGCCGAGGCATGCTCAATGATTAGATTGATAGTCAATCTGGGCCGTCATATCACAGGTGGGGTTTAACTGAACTGTTTCATCAGACAGCACTGTCCTGGCCAGTTAAACTTTTCCCATCCACAGAACTAGCCCGTCGACTAGCTGAAAGGACACGTCGCAATTCATAGTTTTTTTCCAAAGTACTTTTTGGATTTGTTTGTGCGAGCCACCATTTCTATTGCGTACCTTGTCAAAAAATGAAATCTCGCGACGTCTCTGCGTCGTGGAAATGGTACAGCTGATCCAATGATTTAGATATTGGTGGTCATCGGGACATACATACTGTGATACAAAACTGACCTCTGACCGATATTTACCTTCCTTCTCCTGCCTAGAGTTGCCCACCTATCCAAGCATCTGTATCCATAGCTTCCCTGCTTTTACATTCTTTCATTCCACTATGATAAAAGGCAGGTAGGTACTTCATAGTAAACTCGAATTGTGAGTTTTCGGGAGCACGAAAATACTTGACTGCGATGGTCCCGTTCGACGACATCCGCCGTGGATGGTTTCGCAGAATCGGACTTTGCTTGTGTTGAAGCAGCCTGGGCAGTTTATGGAAGGTATGTGATAATAACCTTGATTGTCGGTCCCTGTGCCTCTTGAGCGCTGTAAAAGCTAGCGTTGGAGGATACCGAGGAGCCCGTTGTTGGTTGACCGCCGGCTCTTGCATGGTGGAAACGCGCGCACTGCTTCTACAGGAAAAAACAATTGCTTCGACTTTCGATGGCCTATGAAAATCGATGGTTGCACTGAGTAAGGATCCTTTGATATTAATCTCGAGAAAGCACTTCACCGGTAGAGGGGCTGCGTAGTGAATGATGCGAACTGGCATAAGTCACTTGGGGTTAGTCCGGGGTCCTGGCTGCGTACGCGTGAGCCCAAAGGCAACCAGACAGAGGTCGGTAGATTTGACTAAGTACACTGCGTGGAATACATCATTTGAGCATTATTCTAATGACGTGAAAATTCTGAGCAAAAGAACAATTCTCTCATTGATTAAAGGTTATAAATATCCAATGAGACTATAGTAAGATTATATGTAATTTTCACCAACTTTACTCACTGTGTATATTCTCCCTAGTGAAAAGTTTAACTTTTCCTCAAATGAGAAAAGTTTAAAGAATCTCAATGTAATCATGCTGAGCAAATTCAAACTTTTCTCAATGAGAAAATCTTATGATTATTGTTCATTTACTCAAGTTCATTTTAACATTGTGTCAGTGCTCAAATGATGGATTCCTTGCAGTGGTAACGACGCATGGCAGGATAAGCATAATAAAACGAAATTGAGATGGATTGCTCTGAGTCGGAGGAATGTGTGATACAGGTGTTCGTGTGGAACAGGATATGCAGCAACAACCTGAAGGACGATGGAATGATTTTCTTTGACCCGCAAAGGATTTTTTCGAAGAAGGTAGCAATGACCAGCAAATTGAAGGAATTATCTTCTCAATATCGCTTTCTTTATGCCTCATCCAATCCTTAGAGTGGAGGCGGCAGAAATTGCTCATCGCAAAGACGACGCCTTATTTTACTAGGCCTGGATATGATATGAGCATCCAAGTCCGTGGTTATTCTATACAACGATACTTACCTTATTCATATCTGACGCGAAGAGGATCTCTCAAGAATTTCTTCTCGCCTCGCAAAGAACCTGGTGAAAAGGAAAGAAGAGATTGATGGTGTCTATTGCACCATTGGTTTTGCATCCTCATATTTATCGACTAACTGGATTTTGTAATGCATTCATCTTTGAAAGCGACAGATCAATGACAGACTATGGCATTACTCCAGCGGACCATGGAAGGCGTTCTGCACATCTACATTAGAATTGTGTATGTGCATGGATGATTTCACAGAAGACCTCGGAAAAGCCATCCACTCATTACTGGAATTTCCATTCACCGTTATATTTTGACCCTCCTCGGCTTTCTGGGCTCGCTATTACTGGCTCTTTGCTTGATGAATGGTCATGATTTGCCAGTGGTGAAGAGGGCTACTTATTTGCTTACCTATAACGTACTCGGGGTAGAGAATCTTCGCCAGTTGGAGCGGAAGGTTGAACGGAGGACGAATTCCTCAATATTTGTACAACCTGCTAGGATGAAATATCCTAATTGATAAGCAGAGATCGCTCAATGACGGAAACTCAGACAAGAGAAGAGATGCGGGAAGTCCAAACATGAAAATCGAAGTACCTATGGAGGGAAAAGGAGAAAGAATCAGAATCTATAAATTATGTTATCTGGAGCGACACACATACGGAAGCAATCTGTTGGCAATAATCGGAGATCATGAAAAGGAAAGGAAAGGAAAACCGACATGGTCCCATTGAGGAACAGCCAGGGCCCATGCTACACACATTGCGCTAGATGCATGACATGGATGTACATAACCAACAATGCTGTGATCAGTGGGTTAGCACTGTCGCACAAACATTGGTTATGCACACGACAGACTACAACTACTGCGCACCGGAATTTGTCATGTGTGTTTGAGATATTCATTAAACATCTGTGTACAGGTGAGAATCTGGTATGTAGGGTTCTCTCCCTGCAAAGACAGCAAGTAGGAAAGGAAAGGAAAACCGAAGATAAGGCAATGCAAGTGAAAATTTTTGCTATGAAGATTGGAAATTGCGGCACATTGAAACATCGGCTTTTTCCGACATGACTCAAACTGTATCCTTTGGCTGAAAGGTGCAACGACTAACAGAGAATTTTCCCCCCTCCAGCGAGAATTCATAAGCCATGAGGGAAAGAGAACGAAAGAAGGGAATACGAGGAAAATATGATGGAAATACAATATGATCCCAATGCAGAGGACTTCTTTAAAACAGAACATGCGCCGCGCCATATTGCAGGCCATACCCAACTTTGAGGTGGGCAGTACATTTTAAAGTCCTCAAGTCAGCCCATCGCACAGTGATGGTGATGAGGGTAAAAATCATGAGCATTGAACGCGTTGGGTGCTGGCCAATTCGATGAGGTGATTGTATAACCATAAGCCCCATATATTAAGGATTGAATATGCCACTCGAGCCTGCCTCGATAGTGGTACTTTGTTTTCTTTGTATACGCCACTCGAGAAGAGCTCGATGTACTTAGGATTTGTACTAAACTTAGTAAGGGTGGGATGGTGGGCGAAATGAAGAAATAAAATTTCTATGTACGACGATGGACGCGCTCACAGGTGTGAGTGAGATGGACGTAAGGAAGAGAAAAGGCGGCCAAACAGCACAGCCTTCGAAGCCGTCACGAAAACACATATTCGGCTTCTACCGATCGCCGAATCTTCGACACAATGTCTATCCTCGAACTTTCCTAGACTACATCCCTCAAAGCCAATCAGATAAATATATACGTGTGCGCAGACTGTACAAATTTGCGGAGCGTATTGATAGGTAGGAAGAGGTATCAATTATCCATGTCTTTCACCCGGAACGTTCAACGTTGGTTCAACGACTTACTCACGACAGCGGCTAGAGATTATCATGAAATATGCATGGCTAACAGATGATCATGCTACGTTGTTCACCGTGTGTTTTGCCTTGTTTCGGGAAAGGGAAAAAGCAATTGTATGGCCTCCACCAGTCTCCACCGCCATCTGAGGCTGACAGACACTAAGTAAATCTTCATAATAGGCAGAGAGCAGCGATCCACACGCATGGCCCACAGAAGCAGTACCGTATGCTAATCACCCCATTCCCAGTCAACTCCGAAGGCACCTTGAAGATAGGGTGGAACACGCTACCGCTGGAGACAACAACGACGCGACTTGCGAAACTCTTTCGAATCTGGTCCAAGGATGCGCCAAACCGAGCTCCATCATTTCCCGGCGCCTTGTTAGATATTGCATGGGACAACAAGAAATGAGGTTCGTGTCCATATCCCGTTTAAAGTGTGGAAACAAAGGAAAACACAAGTAGTATATAGACCATGGACAGTGTACCTTGGACCTTTCCCGTTTCGAAGAAGGAACTTGAAAATGGGGTTTGTATGTTCAGGCCTGACACATCATCACAGAACTCACAGTGCGTTCTACTAGAAGACATACCCAACATCTACTTTTTTTTGGTTATATAGAAATACCTTCGAATGGACAACAAATCGAGAAAGTTCATTCTACAGCTCAACATCCGTCGACTGATCAAAGCTACAAAGCTGACTTTCTGACCCCTCAACCTGCTACCGGGAGCTCGGTCGTGAATTGAGCCGCCGCGAGGTACGGGTGCTCAGAGACTGACGGGAACACATCCAATGGAAATGAGTCCACCTGTCAACAAGCATCAGAACCGAAAACAAGTAGAGTCTCAAATCAAAAGGTGTCATCATACCGTTACTGTTGTCATCGCAGCAGACGGCCTGCGCAGAGCTATGGCTATCGTTAGCATACACCTCAAACAAACGGGATAGATAAGCTTACCAGCTACTACTTCCAACCCCAATAACGGTTATGGGAGAGCAGGTGAGGCCGACAAGAACGTTAAGATCTTGGAGAACAATGCCGAGGAGACCAAGAATCGCGGCGGCTCCGGGACTGGAGGCCGACTCGACGGTGTTGCAACACTGAACGGGACCTGTACTGCAGCTGCTGGCCGGTTCACCGCGAGGAGCAGGTGTGGCGACCGCAAGAGTAGCAAGAGCGATGGAGACAAAGGCAAGTTTGAACTGCATGATGAAACTGGGGGAGTACTTGAACGACGATTGTTGGTTGTTCGAGTGAGGAATGTCCTGGGGTTCTTTCCAGCTTTTATACCTATCCGCCTCGATTTCAAAGCGGTCCAGGAGGGTCCAGGTATGTCTGTAAAATGGGGTTGTGTGGAATTTTTTTGCGAAGCCTCAGGACCCGAATATCATTATGTCAAAAAAAACTTGTCCGCCACAAATAATAACAACGAACAAGCAACAATTAGTTGAAGGACGCCGCATACAGGTGGAATCCTTGGTAAATACAATCGTCAATCTATATAGAGTGTCCTATAGATTATGATGAGTGGCGGCTCTCTCTTGATGCACTTACGTTTCGAAGAAGAAACTACGTACAACAGGATATGATAATGTTCGCACTTACATTCCTGGCATAATCGCCGGAAGCAAAGGTTTGAACAGACAGAATGATTTTGGCATTAAATTCCCTTGCATTTGCTTCTCATCGATCTCAACTCGGTTTAGTGACAAGAATTTCAATGCCACTGAGACGGACCTGCAGAGTAGCACTGAAGGATAGTGAAAGATTCGGACACTGAGCGCTGAGCGCTGAAGGCTAGTAGTAAACTTGGAGCGCGCCGTTATCCTGGATCGCATTTGTGAAGAGATCGGGAAGCTTCATTGAATTCAAAGCGACGTCAGTATAGTACTTCTACTACTGTTGACCACCAACCTCGTCGTACAGCGGGTACTGTATGACCTGTGTATGACTGGTAGAAAATTTTACTGGCTTGAATTTGTCTACCATTGCAAATGCAAGTGTCAAAATGGTATTCGTGATCAGATCGAGTTCTGGCGATACAAGAACTGACATTCCGAGCCGGAGCCGTCGAGATCTCATTATTGGTTCGATGGTAATGAGAAGCAAGAAGTGTTCAGTCTTGCATTTTACTACAAATGTATCGTGCTTCGCAATCTCTTTTACCAGCCTATGTATATACCTCGTTTTCTGAGACCGAATTAAGTTATGGATTCAGATGCTTCAGCACGAAACAACCATTCCATTTGCTTATTACATACTACCTGAGATAACCCATCACAAACACCAACTCTCCACAATCATGTCAAGCAGCAGCGAGAGTATATAGACATAGCAATGTAATGAGACTCGCAAAAAGAGGATGCGAGATGGCGCGTCGAGTCATCAGGAACTTCCGAGTGCTTAAAGAGTTACAGGGACACAACCGATGGAGATGAGTCCGCCTATTGAGAACAGTTAGAAAAGAAAAAGGAATTCAGAGGCATAATCATACCGAGACTGTTATCTTCACAGCAGACAGCCTGCGCAGAGCTGCATATATTGTGAATGATGTGTCCGTTATCAAGAGGATAGATACGTACCAACTGCTTCCAGAAGCACCGATGACAGTTATGGGGGAGCAGGTGAGACCGACCAGCACGTCCAAGTCCTGAAGAACAATGCCGAGAATGCTGAGGAGACCGGCCACGCCAGAGCTGGAGGCAGACTCGACGGTGTCGCAGCACTGGATGGGCCCAGTAGAGCAGCTGCTGGCCGGCTCATCACGGGGGGCAGGTGTGGCGACCGCAAGGGTAGCGAGGGCGGCGGAGACAAAGGCGAGTTTGAACTGCATGATGAGGGTAGAGAGAAGTACTTGAACGACGATGTGGACTGTTCGAGTGAGGAATATTCAAGAATTTCACCCAGCTTTTATATCCTTTTCCTCCCCTTCCTCCAAGACGGCTGCCACAAACCCAAGGGTAATTTATGACCATTGAGCATGTTCCGCAGATACGATGGTGAGAAATGTCATGACCAGGGCGACAAACCTCTCCGCGTCGTCAATTTCTTGTCAAAGAAATTATCCGAATCTATACTGCACATGAGGTGGATATTGAAGCTTGAGGCCCGTCTGTGTTTGACAGAACCGGGTGGTCAGCTGGTGGTTAGGTATTATCGTGACGATGTTTCTGACGATGTTTCCGAGTCCTGTCAGGGCCCTGTCGTTGATTAATCAGCCTGGTGAAGAAGGATGAAGACAAAATACCGGATCCTGATTCTTCTATTGATGTTCGCGTATCAAACGACAATGGGAGAAGCCTTTCCTACACACACATCAAACAAGAACATTGTATTCCCTTGTATTCCATGCGTCTCATTAAATTGAATGGACTTACCGAAGACAAAAGTCAAGGAAGCTATCTTCAATTAATTGCCTTTCTGATTTATACTGGGTTTAAACTTTAGGACGCTCGTTCTATGTATGGTCAGTGTATGGTAATTTGTAAATTTCAAGATTCTATACCAAAGATTCTCAAAAACACCGAAGGAAGACAGAGGAAAGCCTATAGGAAAGCTTACCGCAAGTATCAACTCTTCCCAACCAATGTCGTAAGTTCACAAGCAAGCAGAGGCCTGAGTTCAAAGATCTATTCGTGGGCTACACGAGTCAGAAAACCGACACTAAACCTGTGAAAAACCTTGGGAACGTAGTATCTAACCAAAAGTATTGCCCAGGTATTGTTTTTGAAAAGAAGCTTCAGAACGAAGAGGGTGGATTGTCAACGAACGGATGTTTTGTTGAATTTAAAGCAATCTGTCAAGTACAAGGGACGACGAGTACGAAGGACCAGAAACCAGCAGACCATACTACTTGAGTAAATAAGTTGAGGGACATGTAGCAGCATAGCTCATGGCATAAAACGTACATACAATATACACGACACACGTTCAACCACCAGCTCAGATAGAAATCATTCCCGACCTGTTCCCGACTTTGAGAGAAAACTAACCCCGATTTCGACCTGACTACAACCCTCCATCGCAGAATTCGGCCGCATCACCTGGATCTTGGAGTATCAGGATGGTCCCCAGCTTCCTCTCGTTCCTCGTAGTCGAAATCATCAAACTCAGACTGAAAGTTCGGAGTAAAATGTTCGGAAACCTGCGCGATTATGACCCTAGTAGATACTGAAATTGACCACCAACGAACGACCTAGGCTACCTGGACAGAATGGACCAAAACCCCTTCTGGTGGACTAACGTATACTCCCCACCCAAGCAGCTCAAACACCAAGGGGGTCACCTCTATCGAGAGTATGGCGATACCGGCGTAGACGAGAATCTTGGTGAGAACTGTTATGTAAATAGGAAGAAAGAATTATGTGAGTGTCAGATAGACGGGAAAGCGAATATATGTAAGGAACGACTGGGTAGGAAAAAAAAGGCGAAGATGAAAACAATGCGAAAAAAGCGCAGGCGAGTTCAAGTCTCAAAATAATGGATAATCTGATGGTAGTGGTAATGGCAATGATGATCGAAGGATCATGACAGTAAGAATGATAGAGCGGACGACAGGAGTTGGAGATACGAACAAATGATAAGTGAGGAACCGTTAGATAAGTTAAATAAAGTGACACACAAAATATGAAGCAAATCAGACGTTTGAAGTAAGAAACTGAAGAGCACCAGTCATTGACGAAATGGAAGAAAGCTCACCATCGGCATCATAATGTATATGTTTTCTCATCCCACTTCCACTTCCAAATTTGTCCTCATTCCCATCCGGGGTGTAGGCTATATCCTCCTCGGCATTCACTTCATTAGAAAGTTTTGAGCTTCCATTCCCTGCTCGACTCTTGATCTCGCGTCCGACATTTCCATTCCTGTGACTATCCCTCGCAAATCCACTGCCGATCCCACCTTGTATTTCCACACCGACCGTCAGTGTCGACGGCAGGTCGATGACAGAAGGTATTGATCCCATCCTTCTCCCAAGTTCATACTCATCTCCTTCAACTTCTCCTTCCTCTATACCGATAAACCCGTTTGGCACCGGTCCCCTATACTCCGTCGCAGGAAGATAAAATCTTCGATTAGGCATCCCTAGCCACCTCATGCCCAGTTTGACTCGGGCTGCGCCAACCACTCGTGCCACAAGCCGGAATAATGGAGGAAGGAGAAGGCCTAAGAGCGATTTTGCAAATAGACGCCAGATGAAGATAAAGGTGACTCCAAGGAGAATTTTAGCGAAGGCAACAACGGTAAAAAGGGTATAATCTTTGAATCCTCGGTCAATGGGTACCCAAACGTTTTCGTTTTCATTGTGAATGTTTACGATGTTCCATCCGGCGCCCAGCATGGGTTTGGGACCACCCAAACGTTCGATAAGGTCGTGCAGGTGGAAGTAGGCAGTCGCCCACCGGCCAAGGAGGGCACCGAAAACGACTGCACCAGATGCTATAGCGTCTTCGAAGCACGGACAATCGTCGATTGGTTGAGGGTGCTGGTTGACGAGAAGGAGGAAGAAAGTTGTCAAAAGAAGTGGCGGAGAGATTGGAGAACATGTGATTGCGGAGAGTGTTGATGAGAATGACAAGGACAATGACGAGGCTGCTGCACTGCTGTTCGCTGCAGACCCCGATACAGCGTCGGATATCCAAGCCTGCAGTCGGGCAGAAAACCCGAACCCGGTTAAATATCCCCCGATATTCAAATCCGTTACACACCACCAAACGCTAGCTCCAAGTAACACCCCGAAGATGCAGTCGATAAATGAATGCATGGCAGTATAAATCCGGCCTAGCACGATGGAGAGTGTGTAGATGAGGAGAATGACTGTGCAGGTCCAGTAGACAACAGAATCATCGTAAAAGAACGTGTGAACGTATCCCCAGAAGAACAGAGCTATAGAGACGCTATTCGTCGAATGCGTTGATGGGAAGCCGTATTCAAGATGATGGTTGCCTATGGCTGCAGTGCAGTAATAGATAATGTTATTGCAGTGATGGAAACAAAGTTGTTTACTTACTCAGACGTGTAACGGGCGGCGCCAATGGCCTTGGACTACAAACCAGGTCCTTCACAATACTGCTCGCGTAAACTCCTCCGCCCATAACCTACATTGTACAAGTCTTGCTTGTCAGCATTTGATACCAACAATGTGTATGCGATTGACCCACCATGACCAACCCCATCCCCATATCCCTAAAGCCAAAGAAGAACATCGCCGGTAGTAAAATCATGAAAAAGGTATGTGTTCCAAGTGAGCTGGTATAAACGAAATATTTATCCCAAAACGGTGTTCGGAATCGTCGTTGGAGACGAGATATAACATGAGATTCTCGTTCGACAATGGGTAGGAGAAGAGAGCGTAGGTAGAATCGGGTAGGCGAAAGCGAGTTAGATGAAGAGAATTCAGAGGGAGAGTATTGAGAGGATGAAAGGTCGGACTCGCTGAAATCGTCCAAGTCGTCTAAGTTGTCAGGGTCGTAGTTGCTCTGAACGTCGCGCTCATCACGTTCTTTAACGAGCATCGTGAGTGGCAGTTTATTCGTCTGTGTTTCTTGAATTGGTCGTATAGAAGATTAATACGCGGTCGCTGGGCGTCGGTTTTTCCTCCCACAACTTGGTCTCCTCTGGGAGTTGAACGTTGAGGAACAATTTCAAAAACCCCGGACATTCAAGTGATAAGATAAGAATACCGTGGGACCAGGTTTGAACCGCCCCAGACCCACCTATTTCACTAGCAAGCTGCAAAAGATAGCGAAATGTATTGTCCGGTGCTGCTTGCAGCATGAGTAGATCGTCGAATGAGGGCGCTCGATTGAACTGGACGTGTTTGATTAGTTACTTACAAGTTCATTCATCCGGGACACCTGGTAGCGACTGGTCAATCATTTTGAATTTTCGGCATTCATTCATGCCACTGTGTTCACATTCGGAAGACCACAAGTGATCCAGTAAGAAGAAGGACATCATTCAACGAAAGAAAGGCCGAGCTACAATGCTCGTAGAAAGTCATAACGATAATCAAGAATCAAAAAATTGGAAATGCGTAATGACCACCGCAGGGGTCGAACCTGCAATCTCCTGATTACTATTGCGCAAGACCATCGTAGTCAGACGCGATGCCATTTCGCCAGGCGGCCACGAAGACATGGCTTTCAAAGTGCAACTAATCAACTTTTTGGTTATTCAATGAAAGACTATCTTCTTGGATCCACAAAAGGATGTGTTGAACAATATAGAATTACTTCGACCACAGCTCCACAACGCATGACAAACCCACAAACCCAGTTTCCAACTCCAATTACAGTCAAGGTAACGAAAATGACCAAGCAATGCATATACAGTCGAAGTCAAGTCGAGCGAGCTCGCGTATAAGCCGTGTTGAAATATGTGGCTCAGAGAGAGACGGGAAGACAGCCGATGGAGATCAGTCCACCTATGAAAAAGGGTCAGAGCTACACGAAAAAAGGAAGTAAGAGGCACGAGCATACCGTGACTGTTATCCTCACAGCAGACGGCCTGTGCAGAGCTATACACATCATCAACAAATGCTCTACTATAAATGAGTGTACCAGAAGCTTACCAGCTGCTGCCAGAAGCACCGATGACAGTGATGGGAGAGCAGGTGATACCGACGTTCAGGTTCACATCCTGGAGAACAATGCCGAGGAGGCCAAGAAGAATCGCGACAGGGCTGCTAGAGGCAGACTGAACGCTGTCGCAGCACTGGATAGGTCCAGTAGAGCAGCTGCTTGCCGGCTCATTTCGAGGAGTCGGTGTGGCGACCGCAAGAGTAGCGAGAGCGGCGGTGACGAAGGCAAGTTTGAATTGCATGATGAGTATGGAGAGTACTTGAACGACGGCTGCTGGCTGTTTGAGTGAAGATTATTCGGACTCAGTACCCAGCTTTTATACCTTTCGTCGTCCCTACCAAGACCTCTCAAGACAGTGCAAAGGTATGATCCTCAGGCTTGTTCCGAGGACTGCCCCAAGAAATTGTACGCAATGTCTGAATATGACCCGCGTAGTCGATGCTCCAGCTCTTAATCAAACATCTAAAAAAAATTCTCGCATCTGTTAGGAACCGTTAGGGAGACCTGTCTGAATACAACGAAGGAAAAAAAGGCTCGACCTGGAATCGATGGACCAGGATGGACCAGGACGTACCGTGCAGGTTGTATTCTGTAAAAACCCTTGGTGAATGGGATCTATTCTCGACAGAATAGTGTGTCAGATATAGCCTGACGGATGTCAGAAGAAAGACCATGAGAAGAACAAATCACTTAATACGAATCGGACTACCTAATAGCCAGAAGCCTTCATGTCAGACACAATTGAATGCATTGATATACTTTCAAGGAGCCTCCAAGAACTTGATTGCCATTCTGGTTTAGAATGTTCGTGCCTCGAACTAGTTGAACTTTCCCAAGGGTGAAAAACAGAATCCTGTATACTGCTGTATACTCATCCTGTTAGAATACTTCTAGGCCTCCTCTTCCTGCCGAGTACGACCCTGCGTAAGTGAACCCATGCAGAGTGTAATTCCTACATTATTTAACGCCGTTTAAAGCCCATCCAAAGCCTTAAGGCCCTCGGAGCTTCTCAAGACCAGGCGTGACGTCGGAGGCGTTTGGCGTTTGGCAGTGTTTCTGGGAATATCGAGAAACCGACAGAGACGATTACCGTAAGTTGACATACGTGCATTCAGGAAAATTAACGGTATTGATTTCGTGTTAACCAATCAGAACGGAAAGATCGTACGAATAGTACAGATTTTGGCAGAACGGAGCTTGGAGTTTGGCCAATAGCATACTGTATTTCTTTCCATAACATCAGAGCATCTGCATGTCCTTGTCGTAAGAGAGCAGTTGGGAACTGAAGAGTCTACGTATGCCCGATAGGTTGGTCACCAACAAGAAAAAACATGACGAAGTAGTAAACTCACTAGCTAGAGTCATTTGACGTATTATACATACCTTGAACCAACAGATGAACCAGTCCTCGATGTTTACACTCCACAACCTGAAGCTAAAAAACGAGGCAGGATGGAAGCGTTCATTTGCGTTCCCAATTTCTCGTGAAGACTTGGAAAGGGAATGGTTATAAATACAACTCCTACAGAGTACACAGTACACCGGTTATCGATAGATACTTCTCAGCTGGCTTTCAACTGTTTCCGCGGACAGCTTGATATCTAAGAACATAGAAGGAATCAGTAGGGTACGGGAACAATAGCGAAGTATCTGTACATTTCTGGGGATCTAAACATCACGAATCGTAGCAGGATTTAGAGAAAAAATGGACCGTCAGCAAAGATCGAGCAAAATTTTTCCCGAGAGCCTGGCTTACTTTTACTAAATTCCTTTTCTTTGTGTTTTTGGGTGAACGCTTTGAGAGATGGAATGAGAAACTTGATGACATCGTTCCCTATTGCCTCTCTGCTCTCTGCGTCATCCTCCAGCACTTTTGCTAGTCTGTGCCTCTCCAATACTTCCTCAAGTAGGTCATAGAATCTCGTAAACTTTTCCTTCGTCGCGGCTTTGCCTTTTTCCTTGGGATCGTCCGAGAGTGACTGCATGAGCGGCGAAAAGTTAGCATCAAGATAGCTCGCTTTCGCGGTACGAAAGTTCGAGTTCAGGATATCTTGCGTAGGCTTAGTGAGATAATCAATTAGTGATTCTTGTCGTGGCTCGAGGATATTCTTGCGAATATAGGCAATGTTATTGAGAAGAAAAAACGAATCGAATGGAGGGCGCCTTTGTGTACGAGCAATAAGGCTGACCGTGTTGATAATGGTGACGACGATATCATCTACGGAAAGGAAACATTTTATTACACGGCACAGCCCAAGAAGTGAAAAAAATGGGTAAGGTGAGTGGTAGTAGCGGAAGAAAGCTGAATAGGGAGAAAACGCACAAATAAAATGCTCTAATAACGTTTGCGCGCTAACTTCGACTATTGCTTGCTTCTTGACTACGACACCCTCTCCCATCTTCCAGTTTCCATCTCCCACGACGGATAAGATGTCACTAGAACCCACAAGAACCTCTTGCATGTTGTTGAGAAACTGAACAGCCTGTGGAATATTCCGTGAATCCAAGAGCGTCGATATTGAAGAAAAGCGCACCTCCAGTGAAGCATCTAATAACGCTGTACTCGTGTCTCCAGTCCTTCCCGCTGTTGAAAGCTTGATATCCGCAAGGGCTTCCGGGAACATCCTGATGCACACCATTCGAACAACGTGAAGAACGTCTTTGTATTCGTTCGTTTCCTTTCGATTGTCATTCCGACCCTCAGGAGAAACCTTGAGTGCAAAAATTTCTTCCCACATTGGCTGCAGCTCGAGCAGCGCCTCATAAACTGAGAGTATCAAAAACCCATATTTTTGCAGAGATCGCTTAGAAAAAGCGACCAGTGCTGTGATAGTGGTGCTCATTAAAAGCACCAGCGGATTAAGTAGATTACCGAAATGAGACGCCAGTTGTGATGGACTAACTAGCGTGCTCATTTCGATGAGCAGATCATATTCTTCGCGGGCCACAGATAACACGGATTGAACCCATGCTCCGAGTTCCCTCCCTGTGGCGATGGGTTCAACGGTATCCGCGCGATCCACGACGCGTTTCCCATGTGCCTCAAGACACTTCTTACCCCACGTCCCTCGCATATCAGCATACCCGCGCTGAGCATCCTTGAGTGTGGTAAGAATCGCAGCGGCAGCTGGATGTGATGGATGAGTAGACGGGACGGGCAACGTGCGGAGAAAAGCGACTATGGGCTGAAGTGTAATGCGTAATTGCGACGAGAATGGAGCTTTGACTATTTCAACGCCGGGAGCTGGTGTAGTGCCAGAAGAACCCTCGGCGACGAGTTTGGTGTAAAGTTGAGCAAGCTTTTTGGCGCCTGTTTCAACCAATCTGGCTGTGTCGAGGGTATCTTGATCAGAGGCTTTGAATGCGATCGAAGCGTTGAGGCGCTGAAGGGCATCCTTGTATACTTCGAATTGTCCTGGCTGAGGCCTGCATTGCCTTCGTCGTCAATTGAACAGAGCGCGCGATAGCGGACAACGCACCCTCTCAGAATCAATGCCTCTTCAGCAGCTATTCCTTCCTGATTACTTGCCACCTCGTCGATCTTCAATAGGGCCTTCTCAATATCTGCAGGCGCTCGATGATCTTCGGTAACTGGGTGAAAGATATCACGTACTGCTTGCTCTTCGATTCAATATTTGAGCAGAATTGTAAAGTGGCAAGATGGACTTTTCAAGCCTGGCAAGGCGCGTATCAAAGCTGTTCAAAATAGCTGGTAGGTTAAGTCAAAAGTAACAGACGTTCACGACAAGGCTTACTTGTCATTTTCTGAGAGATCTGGTGGGTTTTACTCAGATTCTGTTCCAGCTAACACAATGTTACTGACATTCGACCACTGGAAAGTGAAGTAGCCTTACCAACTCGATTTCAGCGGAGTCGTCATCCATTTTGTCAAGATTCAAATGATATAGTGGTATAAGCTTGTAAACGAATGAGAGAGCGTATAAATTCCAAAAGATGATGACAGATGATGGTTATCTCAAGCGTCCGAGTAAACAAACACAAGCTTCATAACACTCGCTTTGACATCGCCTTTTTCTGCCTCTGGACACCACAGATTCATCCTAGATCTTTACAAAATTTGCTCTAAACCTGGGGTAAGATTCTGATACTCGCTCGCACCATTTGAGGCCCGTTACGAATAAGTTCAAATTCAATAGCTTAATTCCGTATCTCCTGTCAACCTTGATTCGCCATATTCATGGGATATGAGAAGGATTACCTGTTACACATTCAGTCAAGGAGCCACCGTAGTCCCCTCGTATCGTCGCTTTTGGACGCTTCTGCCGCACTCAGCCGCGATTTCGATTTGTCCAGGTCGATTCTAGTATGGTCGAAGAATACACTCTTTCCGATCATCTTGCGGCCTGCCCCAACCCCAACCCCAGTGGATTGGTAACATTCCATTATCAAGATTCACGATCTTGAATGCTACTGTACTTTCCATATTTGCCAGAAGGTATCAGCGTCCACTCATAATGCGAGACTCGTATCTTTCGTGAACCGTCAGGTAAGCAATTCAATCAAACAGTATAAATTCAGACTGGTATTTCGAGTTGAGTCATTCCATTTTGCCCTCAGATTGAGATTCAGTCGCGAAATACAATTGTACTCGTGCCCTCTTGTCTGGACGCTCAAGCAAGGTAATAGTTCAAATTTTTGGATTCCACAGTGCGTAGTAACAATATACGCATCTAGGACACTAATTTCACCGTTTGGCATAGTACCAAGCGACACTTGAATAATCAACAAGCGGTTGATTTCGGTACGTCGTGTATGACTCCTACCCAGAATTCTGACATTGGGACGGTGATTTGATTTCGATCAGGAATCCGGAAAAATCCACAGAGTTCAAAATCAAAGTGAGTTCGGTTTGACCCGATACTAAAGGGCACCGGGAGTTTGGTCAGTGCTGTAGAGAGAGAATAAACAATCGCAGTGGGTGTGAAAGAGGCAAAAGCGAGTTTGAACTGCAGACCTGTGTGGTGTATTACTTGAACGACGGCTGTTGGTTTTCGAGTTTAAACCCTTTTTTTCTACGAAAAGTTGCATGCATATAAGTTCTTTCAAGACAGGGTAGGTCCATTTGGTACTTTATGGACTTCTGTTACTGCCAGTGTCAATCATACTCAGACGTCTAGACCCTACTATTCGAAGAGGTTCGGACATTATATTTTATGTCCGTCATGATTGCGCAGATTCCGGTTAGAATCTCCTTCGATGTATTTATCTTCACAGAAGGAAGAGCTCAGACTAGGAATTACAATCCAGTTTGAAGCAGGGTACATATGCTAATTCCATTGATAGATAGATAGTGTATGCGCCACACCGAATTGGGTTTATAAAGAGCTTGAATACATACAAATCTTTCTCAAGCACGATACTCAGAGATAAGAAGCGATCGCATTTATGTTTACTACAGTATTTGGTCACCAAATGACATCGACTGGAATTTTGGCCAGAAGATCAGGCCGGCTTCAAATGGTGTGCTTCCTTCTTTCCTCCTATGTCCAAGAATATTGCTGCAATTTGAATGACCGTGTCAGAAAAATGCCAATGACTCGGAAATGTGGGGCGAAGAGCTAAGATCCTCGTAGAAGGAGTGCTATGCTTAGCTTGAGTCCGAGAAATAAGCTCTACCTAGTTCAAGCTTAGGTTTCAAAATTTCATGCCGAACTTTGAACGATATTTCATGCCGAATGCCTTGAGCGATGACGTAGTTGCTGTGCAAGAGCTTCCGGGACAAACAAATATACTGTTTTGCTCACAACTGTCACCGAAGCATGGCTGAACGCACGAATTCTAACATGTTATTCGCTAATTTTAACCAGGATTTCTCGTACGTCGCTCAAGGTCTGGATCGTGAACTGCTCTCAGTGCCAATACTTGCAGCTGCATCTCTGTAGGGACACGGAAGGGCTACAGTATCACCAATTGTGACCCATTTGGACGCGTATATACTATGAGTATGATTTCACTTCATCTCCTGTCTTCTTTTTTTCCTAAGAAATTCTCCAGATGATGGTGCAAGGGGAATTGTGGAAATGCTGTTTTGCACGTCTCTCATCGCGCTAGTGGGCGCTGCGGATCAACCCCAGTCTAGTCCGCGAAAACTGCAGATTGTGAACACAAAAGTACGTGTCCGGTTCCTAGCCACTTACCTGTTCTCAACATTAACTTCAGCGCCATTCCATGATCTGCGAATTGCTTTTTCCATCTTCTATTCTCGCCGTCAAACTGAACCGGAAAACCCTCGTAATTGTCCTAGAGACCGAAATATACATTTATGATATCTCGAACATGAGATTACTTCATGTTATTGAAACCACGCCCAATCCAGAAGGCTAGTGTGATGTACCACTTCTTTATGGCTCGACTTATCCCCTTTTTAGCAATATGTACTCTATCTCCTTCCGCCGATAGCTCTTACCTTGCGTATCCTTCACCTGTGCCGTCTCCGGCGACACCTGGCACTTCAGCGATAAACTCTGTACCTTCCTCATCATCTAACGCTGCACCACAGTCTGGAGATGTGCTTCTTTTCTCCACCCGCTCACTCACCGTCGCCAATGTCATCCAAGCACATAAATCTCCAATCTCATTCCTCTCCATCAATTCGACGGGAACTCTCCTCGCTACCTCATCCGATAAAGGAACTGTCATTCGTGTTTGGACTATTCCTGGTGCGGAAAAGCTGTATCAGTTTCGTAGAGGAACACGAGAGGCGAAGATATATTCCATGAATTTCAATTCCGTTTCGACTCTGCTAGCTGTCAGTTCCGCCCACGACACAGTACATATCTTCAAGCTGGCCCGCGGGAAGGAAGGCTCAGGTTCTACCAATGGGAAATTGTCTAGCCCCTCTCCGTCATCAGATTCTGTGGACACTGTCGAGGGTGGAGTCGACGGAGGTTATGAGGCGTTTATCGAAAAGAAAAAGAACGGAGGTGTCTCGTCGAGCTTGCGGAAGCGGTCTTTGCAAGTGACGAAGACACTCTCGCATTCAATGGGCGGATATTTACCAAATACACTCACGGAAATGTGGGAGCCATCACGAGATTTTGCTTTTTTACGGCTCCCGACGAGTGGTGCTCGGTGCGTGGTAGCCTTAAGCGGGTGAGTATTCACATCATGTTCGCGTCGGCCTAAAATTCAAAGGCTGTAAACAGAACAATGCCACAAGTCATGGTCATTTCGTCTGAAGGCTACTTCTACTCGTATAATATCGATTTAGAGAATGGAGGGGAGTGTTCGTTGATGAAGCAGTACAGGTAAATGATTGGTTTTCCCTAGTTTGTGCTATCTCACCCAATATGCCTAAATTCAGCTTGCTCGATTCAGGTGATGACTCATCAGGGCTAGCAGAGTAACATTTATCTCTTCCTCATTCTTATGGCGTTGTAATGAGATACCTTATGCTTACGATGTTAGTACATAATGCTTTCCTTCAGTGGGTACAGACTTTGGGAATTGGACGAATGAACTTGGGATTGTGTGTTCGTAATCTTTGATACGGGATAGGATAGTATCGGGGCATTAGCTTTACGGCCCAGCTTCTATAATGTTCATTCGCCTTGCTTCCTTTCAATGATTATTTCTATTCATCTCCTGAGGGGTACGTACTCGGTACTCAGCTCTCATAAAGAGATCCTAGTTTCATGTCCTGCAGGGCTAAAAAAATTGAACGCCTTCATTCAAGCGTTAATGAACTTTCAGAAATCTTCTATCGAGTTTGGTTTGCTCATACGACTCTGAGCATGCCCAATCGGCCACTCTGGAGCTCGTATATAATAGTTCTTCAGCACTGAAAGTATATGAAAAATAACGTTGTTTTCGTTCGACTTCAATGCATGAACGCAACGCGTATCGTATCTTGCTGAATAACATTTCGTTCGTGAGCGTATACAATCAAGTCATATTCATAGAATTTGTCGATCCATTTAACTATAATCTGAATACACGAAACACTTCAATCAAGTCCATCGAGTCACAGTTCAACATGATCTACCAACTGGTTCTACAAGCCGGCCTCCACTGACTGAGGTATCGAAAATGGGGTAAGCATGCATAGAAGTTGTGCCTGCATGTGAGCCTTCGCGAGATCTCAGAGAGAAACGGGGACACAACCGATGGAGATGAGTCCACCTACAGAAAAGTGTTAGGATCGAAAGCTTGACCTAGAATAATCATACCGTGGCTATTGTCGTCACAGCAGACCGCCTGCGCAGAGCTATATACATCTTAAGAAAATTGCCAGCATGCGGAAGCACAAAAGCTTACCAACTGCTGCCAGAAGCGCCGATAACAGTAATCGGGCTGCAAGTAAGACCGACGAGGACGTTCAAATCTTGGAGGACAATGCCAAGGAGCCCAAGAATCGCAGCAGCACTGGCGCTGCTGGCAGACTGGGTGCTATCGCAGCACTGAACAGGACCGGTACTGCAACTGCTGGCCGGCTCATTGCGAGGAGCAGGCGTGGCGACCGCAAGGGTAGCGAGAGCGGCGGAGACAAAAGCGAGTTTGAACTGCATGCTGAGTATAGAGAGAGTACTTGAACGACGATTACTTGTTGTTCGAGTGAAGAAAATCTATCGAATTCCAGAGCCTTTATACCTCTCAACGCAGGCTGTACAGTACGCCTGAGGCTTGACCTTGCAATGACGAGCCATAAGACATATCTATGCCTCTGTTCCTTTTCCGGAATTGTGTTGCAAGCTGTCGAGAGTGGAGTCAACAGGATGATTTGTGGAGCAGAAAGATCGCATGTGGTTGCCAGGAAAATCGTCTGCCAGTCCTCAAAGAGGATATGTCGAAATGCGCGCGGGAGTGCAAATGAAAAGAATAGAACTCGATTATATCATGGGAAATACAGCATCACCAAATTTCTCTGGATTCCAATTTCGATCTAAAAAGACCTGAAAAGACTCGTTGTTCATCATGGGAACTCGATAATGCCATAAGCGAATGTTCTCGGAGAAAAATTAAACCTTCGAATTCAGAAGATATGAAATTTTGCTTCATGTCGTGTATACGAGCCAAGAAGGGTGATGTGATTCATGGATCCGGACGGACTGAGACTTGTCACATATGACCTACCAGAATAAACTGTCCGCGAATTCATATCTCGTCCGATTGTAGTAAAGGACATGTTTCGCGCAGATCATGTTGTACAAAATCCTGATAGAATTCTACCACCCAGGGCTTGACTGACAACAGAATAACGAGATGAATAGAATGTTATGAGCTGATGGAGGCTGATGATCATGCTGTGAATTCGTTATTCAAGCAAACTGTATGAAGTTGGAAAATCGTACCCGTGTGGTTGTCCACAGTTTGATTGACCGTCGAAGTAATCACTATCAGAGGCGTGGAGACGTGCGGACTAAATCCTATCAAATCAGAAGTAATCGTTGTAGACAGATGACAAGTATAGATGAAACGATCACGAGCTCATGGATATGTCGAAACCTTCACGGAGGTCGATTTGGAGGGTTGTGGAAGTTCGTCCCGTGGAATTAGGTGGAACTCGAAAGATACCCCCAGTGGCGTCTTAAAAAAAGAGAGAGAGGACCGCGTGGTAGATGCGGTGAGATTGAGCCGGAGAGTGAGAACGTGACCCGATTCCGATGAAGGCTCGGGATTGATTCATGTTGCGTCCAAGTACTCCGGTATAGAAAGATTTTCAGCCTCGAGGCAGAGAAAGTGAGATATCCACGCAACCAATGACTTTTACGAAAGGGAATCTAAGTGAATCTGCAGCGGAACCCAGAAAATTCAGATTCGCAGATGATGAGTGGAAGCGTATCATTGTGTGGATTGAGGTACAAACTACTCATCTACGACTACCCTGTCAAACCCTTGATCCTGCCCTGGACCAGAACGTCCTCGGAAAATTCCATAGTTTGCACCCCACCGGTCTTCCCCTGCCTCCATTCCTCTACAAGGGCCTTCGCTTCAACAGCCTGAATGTTATGATTCTTCGTCCCAACTGTTATGTGTAGCCTAGTTCTAATCTCTTCAGATAATTTGCCGATGAACTCTGCCCCTTTTTGCTCTGAATCAGACCCTGGAAGAACTTTTAGATCGGCAACGACGACGGCCATGACTCTGTCATTCCATATGACATTTTTCAACTTGAACTCGAACATTGGTGGATTTTTGGACGAATGTAAATCTACACATCGATCCCAGAGTTCGATTTCTCCGGGAAGACTTTTCTTGTGAATGAGTGTAATGTGTGGCCGTTGGGTAATTCGCTTGTTTTGCGTCAAATGCATCCACATGGTGTATTTTGTAGGATTTTCGCCAAACGCCTTCGTTAAAACCCGTTCTAGATGGATCTCAGAAACGATGCCAAAATATCTCGGTTCCTTTTCTTTTGGTTTCTGCCTTGACTCGTCATCCGCTTTTTTCGTAGCAGGCCTATATCCAGTGGCCTTCTCAATACCCTCCGCAATATTTTCTGGAGTGGGTCTAGGCAGATCCAGCTCCTTGCAGATCCCGTCTACAGCACGGTTGACGGCAGAGACACAATTTTCCTCGAGGTCCATGTCAATAATGGCATCTACCTCTGCAGGAGCAAGCTCCTCAGTCTGCGTGATGAACATCCATATGACATCTTCGTGGGCGCGAAACTTGGATGCATCGGCCCTGAGGGTCTGGTGGTTATCCCCTCGAATGAGGACACGATCACCACAAATCCGATGCACAGTACTTTGTGGGTATGGCGCGAGAGACCAATTGAGGGCGAGGAGTTGAACAGGGGGTGTCATTTTTTGCGTAAGTTCTCGTAATTGGGTACGGTGTTGCCGGAGATGGTTATTCCTGTTCGCCGAGGTCAATGTAGATAGGATGAACAAGAGATAAAATGGGGAAACGTACTTACTTGTCTGCGATCACTACGTCGTGGCTTTTTAGAAGGTTTTGAACGTTCTTGAGAAAGACGGGCGCGGATTTCTTAACGTGCACATCGTCACTCTGCGTATGTCCAAAACCGAAAATGTGGGTGAGAGCGACTGCAACACTGGTTTTACCTATAGCGAACGCCCGTCAGACAAGACAGCGTGTCAGACTACATCTAACTCACCACAGCCGGGAATGGCAACAGGGACTATTACGGTCTTCCCGAACTCTGGTTTCAGTTGATCTTTTTGTTCAGTCTCACTCCCAAAGTCTTCTGCATTCAATCTACCCCCGTCAGATGTTATTCCCTTCTTCCCCTTTTCTGCCTCCAGCCACTGTAGGAACCTCTCTCTAGTAGCAATAATCCCTTTCCCTTTTGTATACTCCTTGAAAAGAGAAGGATCGCGTAAAATTTCTCCTATGACCCAACGTACGTAAACGCGGGTCTCTGGACGCTTCATTTTATTGCGAGGGACAGTATTCTCTAGCGTTTTTGCCACACGCGCACCCTTTTTGTGCGCGGCTAGAATCGTCTTGGTGACCTCGCGCCAGTCACGATACATGAGATACGGCTCATCAAATTTGACCTTGAAGAAGAAGGTGGAGCCAGGTCCGTAAGGAGTCTTTCCCCGATCGTTCTCGTTTCCTGACGGAGGGGTAGTGACATGCGTTCTGACAACGAAACCTTCTACGGCTTGGCCATTCCAATGCTGGGTTTTGCTGACCTCATCAGTAAACTTTTGAACTTCCTCGATAGAATTGAACACGATAGATTCTGTCTTGATGAAGCCCCATTCAGATGCGAATTCATCGATGGTAGAGTGCGGGAGAGTGCTGAACTCCTTGGTACAGGTATTGAGTCCGTGAAGATGAAGACCGGTAAGATGTGGTGGATAACCCAAGACGTGTTCCTCGAACGAATCGTCGCAAAGCTATTACCAAAGGATTAGCGTTGGATCTTGAAGCATCGTATATTCATACGCACTTCTGCTATTGCTGTCCAATTATTGTCCCATAAAGTCTTGGCTAGTTCTGCTTCTGTCCTTCCTTTCTCTTTGAGATACCTTTTCAGCCATTCTTCTCCAGCTTCAGCATGGCTTTTCTCCGATTGTCCGATAGGCCCTAGAGAATGTTTGGATGTGATGACAAGTTTTTCTGGAGTGAGGGCGCCGATGAAGATGATGCAGCCATTCGACTTTAGCGAAAGTGTGTAAGGAGCAGCAGTGTGCATTTTCAAAGAAGACCACTGAGAATACGATCAATATTGCAAGTGAGAGACAAGATCAAGAGCAGCACACCGTAGTCCAAGGGACCTCTCCAATATTGAAAAATTTGTCGTAACCTCTGATTACAATCCGATGAGAATTTGGATCTCTCCCAACCTGCACAGTGAATAGACCTCTTGCGAGGGTAGGGAACGGCGACGGAACGTCGTAGTACTTGTACTCGTTCATTTTCCAGCTCCTCACCCCGAGGGTTGGATCTGCAGGTGCATCATACACAGTCGACTTTACCAATTTAGGATTCTTGCTGGATAGTTTCAAGAGAGCATCAATTAGATCAGAGTCTTCGCTTTTTGTGGCGGGATGAGGCATTCCAAGTTGTTTCGACATTCTGTTATAGATGACGGAGAGCTGTCGAGTCGAGTTCGAGGCGACGACACTGTTAACAAGGGAAAGGCGAAAGCCTCCCCTGCATAGGCGTGTTAAATTCAAAATTTTGACTCGAATTGACGCGTTGCGGTATTAGCTTTCCAGGTTGTGAGTCATATGCATATATAGTCAGTGAAAAGCAACTCACCCTTCTTTCCCTCTTGATCAAGCGGTATCCCAGAAAAGGTTGTAATGCTGGTCGTTGGCGGCAAGTTGGCAGTGTCGGGATAATGGGCGCTCGAAGGGCGCTTGTATCACGGCATTCTTCTTTCTGACAAGAACCTCTACTTACCAGCCTCTATACTCCACCAGGGCAGATTGCCGTCATATAACAATTCAAGCTAACGATTTGATAACTATTGAAGAAAGGAACTTCCTCTGCTCTTGAAGACATAATTTTTTCGAGTCTGAGTCGCAGAAAGCAACTCCGAAGAAACCTGAAAGAAACCTGAAAGAAACCGATCCATTGACAGAAGGAATCTGAAGGAATGCGTTCAGGTATCCACATACACGCTTGGAGCACATCGTAATTCAACGACATACCGAATTATCCGTATTATTTTCTTCGTTCCTGCAGTTCCTGAATCTTCTTGGGATTCTTTCGAGCAGTCCTCGGTCTTACTTCATTTTACTCCTCGTCCTCGATTCTTTAGAAGCTTTCCTTCGCTATGATGTTCTAGATTATTCCATGACGGACTCACGACCTCTTTTGAAAATAGGAATGCTCTAGAAACGGAGCTTTTCCCCTTTTACGACTTTCCTAAATAAGGTCGCATGCCTGCTAGAGAATGATTTTGGTTGGGAACTTCATTCAAGACACCCGAGGTATGTGTTCATTATGTGTTAATACCTCTAAATTTCTGTCGCTCACTATTTGTTTTATACCCTAGCAGCTCAAGCCTGAGTCAGTGATCAATTCTTCACCTCGTGACGGCATTGAGAAAGCAGAATAAGGAAGATCAAACAAATCACAGCCTACAGATACACTGTTGAATAAAGAAACGGTCTACTTCGTCCGAATTCGTCTCCGTGGGCACCCTGGGTGCTCAACTATACATGCCTTCGCTGCGTTGCAAACACTCCTTGCATCCCAATCAACATCATCAGGCGACGGCTTGCGCCGAATTCTGTCATTCAATGCAGCACTTGATATTTTCATTATATTGAAGCCCAATTTTTAGGAACGTGTTTGGCGCTTTAGAGCACGACTATGGCAATCTTCACTAGTATCACCTTCGAACTGACATACCACGAAATCATTGGGCTTCCGATGCCATGAAAAGAACAATGTTTTGGAAGAGATAGCCGGAGCAGAAGGACGTTTGTTTTCAGTTGATGTAATGTTTTTCAGACTTAGTGACCTCCATCTTCTTCAATCAGGTTGTGATCGATCATCTCAGTTGAATCCCGTCTGACGTGTATCTAAACGTGCGAGCATAGCCGTACGTCCGCGTCATGCTCAGTTTAGGGACGACTAATGATTTGGCTACATACAGCCAGAAAAAACTCATCGGGGTAAAAGTAGGTGTCCGCCCGCATTTGTCAGATTATATAAAAAGATACCCGCCTATTATCGTTGTTAACATGTCTTTCCTTATGTACAAGCTTCATCCTACGAAGGGTAGAAGTCATCGAAATATAAGTATTCGAAATCGACAAGGATAGCTTTCTCCATTAGGATTCGCAGAGAAGAATACCGAAAGAATACATCCGCCGACTGCACAGGGGAAGCTGGCCCACTTATCCTCAACTCCTCGTTTGCTCCGCGTTGCACTTGAAGTCCAGTCCAAGGACTTCAGTCCAACCTAACGGTATAAGACATGAATTAGGACCCAAACACTCTATTTCTGGAATTTCTATTCAGGTAATTACCGTATAGTACGCAGTACGTGATTGCTGCCTTATACACCGGTTTTTTGCTTACTGCCATGAACCTTACTCTGTCATGTTTGCTTCCTTATCCAGACTTTGCTTATACTCCGGTAAGGCACGGCTTAGGGACACGACACGAGTTTACGGCTAACTACATACGGAATACATGATTTTCTTCCGAGAAACTTTTGACGAACTGGGTCATTTTTAAACCTCGCTACTTGTCTTGCCATTTCCTGGAATCAGAGCTCCACTTTGACATTTGTAAACGCCTTCGACTTTCTCCTTTGAGAGCAATCGATACTCTGAGTGGCGAAAAATAGAGCATACAACCGAATTATTAGGTGAAGTCCGTTTTCGTATTCGTCTCTCATATTTCCTAGCTCAGGAAACGTTGGTACAAAACCCCTACTACGAACAGTCCAATCTTTACGATCACCCATTAGTTACCTCATCCTCCCTAGTACAGTTGCTTCTACTTCGCGTCGCACCAGGCTCAGCATGAGATTTAAAATAACCTTCGTCACCGTTACCATCACCTCCCTTGCGGCCGCCATCCCCACTCTTCTAACCGAGCCTGCTAGTAGCTGCTCCACTGACCCTGTTCAGTGCTGCCAGACCGTCGAGTCTGCCCAAAGCTCCAGTGCTGCTGGAATCCTTTCCGCACTTGGAATTGTTCTCCAGGATTTGAACGTCATTGTCGGTCTCGCATGCGATCCAATTACCGTAATTGGGGCAGGCGGGAGCAGCTGGTAGGATTTTTCTTATTGTGACGAAATGAGCTTACACTTGACTGATTCTTCTAAATAGTTCTGCACAAACAGTCTGCTGTGAAGACAACAGCCATGGTGTGTAGCCATTTATACCTTCCCATCTTCCGTAAGTCACAGACGGCCACAAACAGGCACTCTCATCTCCATAGGATGCGCCCCTGTTACTCTTTGACCATGATGTCCTGAGCGCACATTGCTGTATTTGAAACTTTGTATCACTAGATCGTTAAAGAACAGTCAAATCTGTTTGTACATGATATAAAGAGGCTCATCCTACACCACGCTTGACAGTCTAATATAGTGATATATATATTCATGGATGGTGTTTTTGTCAATTTGATTGTACAATGTCATAAAAAGTACTGGTCGAACATGTCCCCGAGTGGCACT
Source organism: Lentinula aff. lateritia (assembly GCA_027886305.1). Classification (NCBI taxonomy): domain Eukaryota; kingdom Fungi; phylum Basidiomycota; class Agaricomycetes; order Agaricales; family Omphalotaceae; genus Lentinula; species Lentinula aff. lateritia. The sequence goes on along the minus strand of MU794994.1, from coordinate 62,863 downwards.
ACCGGTGGATGGCCACAAGTGTATGACATTATGTTCACACCAAAAGCAGAGAAAATTATGAAAATCTCACTAGCTGCTGAATTATATTTTACGACTCCAAAATGAAATGCCAAGGAGGATGAGTCTTGTGAGTGGATTGATCGTGGGAATTTCGACCTTCCTTTTTTGCTTTTCTCCTTCCTATTTGATCAACTTTCCCGCCCATGGGCCATATGGTACCTACTGCTGGTCATCGATAGTCCCCGACGCTTAATCTATCCTATGCTCAAACGCTCATGCACATGATCAATACCGATCCGCACTCAATCATGTTGAGTCCAGAAGTTGTCTCTTTGGCTAAAGGTGGAAATACCTGCAAATACCTCACATGCACCGGAATTCTCTCCTCTTTGCAGCTTTCAGATTGAATGCACTACATAGAGTGGGTATAGATGAGTAGGCTTCCTTCAGGTGAGTAGCGCTGAATGTCCATGAAATCATTTTGGAGACCTTGATCGACTCGGAGTACTTGTCGTCTTCATCTGGGATACAGCCTGAGTGTTGCGGTAAAAAAAATAGACAAGAAAAAAGCCTGTTATGCCGATACCCGTCCGATATCGCTATCCTATACTATCCACTCACACTGGGTGACACCTTGACATGAGGTCCGTTCAATGTCTATGTCTGTCTGTCTGATGTACACACACACATATATATATATATTCTTCAAATCGTTCAATCCGGATTGCTAGTCCATGCCCCGATGCGTATCGTCCACCTTGGGAAGTTGTCAAATTAGGAGGTGAACATTCATCTCGTGGGGATTCAAACCAGGAAGACAGTGCTTGAAGGTCAGTTGGAGCATCATCGTGCTTATCGATGAATATGTAGCTCTCATGTGTGTTTCATAGCATAAATTTTCCCTATTCAAGTTGCTTGGCAGCTCGGAATGACCGAAGACTACTATGTTATCCAACTAAATTAACCTCGCAAAGGCCCCGCCAGCTATGGCATGTTCAAATCCAAGATGAACACATTCCACAAGGGCTCCACATCTTCTCGAGGAATGTTAATTATCCCGGTTGCAACAGCAAGACGTCGTCATTGAGGAATTTTCACGACCTACGCAATGATCATTCATCACTGATTCTGTGCTTTATCCGAGTCATACCTCTGGAGAAGTATAAAACATTCGAAACGAGAATGGTTTCCTCACTCGAACAACTAACAACTGTCTCAAGTACTTCTATAAACTCATCATGCAGTTCAAACTCGTTTTTGTTTCCGCCGCTCTCGCTACTCTTGCGGTCGCCACACCTGCTCCTCGCAATGAGCCAGCCAGTAGCTGTACCACCGGCGCGATCCAGTGTTGCAATACTGTAGAGTCAGCCGATAGCGCCAGTGCGGCTACGATCATCAGTAGTCTTGGAATTGTTCTCCAAGATGTGAATGCTCTCGTCGGACTTACTTGCAGCCCTATCACTGTTATCGGTGCTTCAGGCGGCAGCTGGTAAACTATTTTACACTGCATATCTGCTTCAATATGTTGAATGTTTGCTTGCTTAGCTCTGCTCAAGCTGTCTGCTGCGAAGACAATAGCTTTGGTACGACTTTGCCTTATTTCAGAATGTCTTCTCAATTTCTGTGTACTAACTGTTTCTCCATCATGGTTCAGGTGGACTCATATCTATAGGATGCGTACCAGTCAGTTTGTGATTATTTCTCGATTTATCACAACGACAAGAGGCATACCTTGTCTCCGATGCTACACCCGTTGACATTACAATTGCGAGTCGTTGGCAGAGTGTATGAGTCGAAATTTGCTGTGTTTCGATATGTATCAAATCGATTGGCCGCTTTGTTACTGTTTGTATGAAATTTGAATGATTGTCTGTTATGACGGCCTAGTCCTCAGTATCAACCTAGAATTTGGGTGAGTTATAGAGGAATTAATGTCCCTCAGAAACGCTTTGACCACTTTCGGCCCATTGAGCTGAAGCGTCGGGGCCGCCTCCGTGGAAGGACTATTTCTCTGTGCATGATTAGGCGATTGGAGGCGATTGGCCGTCTGTAACATATACTGGCTCATTTCCAACATCTAGATCAATGGTATCATCCTGGCACTGTAAGTCCCGCGACGTATAGGTCTATGTATGTGAATATGCTCGAACTTGAGATCCACAAAGCTCTTGGTTTCCAGAATGGTTCCCTCCAATACTCCTCGAACATGAAATATGTTCCGTCGATATGTGACGACCCTGCCCCTTTTCCGGGATGACATGGCACTCTTGATCATGAAAAATCTTTGTATTGGAGAAATCCATACATGTGGGACTTGGATGCTGTAACAGTACTTGTCGGTAGTCAATGATAAGAATACGTTTCTGGCTTGAAGAATTCCATCTTCCCTTTCACATACACCACGTCCGGGCCTACGTCGACATTCCACTCCCATGCGTGGTCCCCCTTTGTCTCGCCGGTGCGGACGATGAGAGATTTGCGAGCCTAATCTCAAGTATCAGACACAATCGGGCAGATGACTTCAAGGATGCCATGAGAAAAAACGCAGTAAACGAAGACAGACCTTCTGCAGCTTTTTAATTGCCCTCTCGTTATCGTGAGAGATATGTTGGTCAGTCAAATTGAGATCTAGTAGATTTTTAGCGAGGTCTGGATTAGATTCGCAAGCAGTTGCGAGGGCAGCGAGAGCGCGATGGTCACTGTGTAATCCGAGAAAGTAATGAGATCGTAAGTGAGATAAGATGACTTTACCGTCTATACTCAGAGAGAAGCAACAAACGGTGGACTCACATTTTCCCGGTGCTAAGGAAGAAAGGTAGAGGTTAAGTGATATGAATAGAATTGACAAATTCCTACCCCCTATCATGACCAGTAATTCGCGACGCCTCCAGTTTAGGACAAGACTCCACAATTGCCAGTAAAGCATCTTTACCTAGTTGCGTATGCGAGTCCAAAGACATAAGCTTCATGTTGGGGCAATTGCGTATAAATTGAACGAATTCTTGCTCGGAAACTCTAGATCCTGAGCCAGTGTCTGCATCTCCTGCGATGAAAGTATTGAGCCGAGCACATAGGGTTAGCCGAGTGGCCAAAATGTCAAGGACAGCACTGTCGCACACAAAAGGTGAGGAAAAGTAAATATGCTTTTTCAAGTTAATATGGATACACACTCATCGATGCTGAATTCCCTGCCAAACTTGACACAATCGATCCCTGGAGCATCCAATCCGCTTTGATCCCATTCCGTTGAATTTGGTTGATAGGAACTCCGGTAGTGGACGTTCGAATAGTCAGCTACGACAGTTCTGAACGTCTTTGGTTGAGGGGGTAGAGCTTGAGAGCGTCCTCCTCTGCCACCGCCGTTCCCGCCACGACGTGCGCCACCGCTATTTCCGGCGCCTCCTCCAAAGTCGCGACCACCAGAGGCTCCTGCGCCTACTGTGTTCGCAAATGCGTGAAGGCTAGCACCTCCTCGTTTTCCTGATCGTGATGCAGGCATTTGCGAAAGTTTATTCGAACTGCAGTTGTTGTGAGTTGATTGTCTCACATTTTTATGAAATTGAATGGGGGCCGAACTAAGACAGAGTGGTGCACGTGGCAACTCGTTATAGATAACACTCGCTTTGACCATACCTTGAGATTATTACAATTGAAAGGTTACTACTGTAAGTACAGTGTCTGATCCCGAAATAGGTTCGGTGACTTGATAGGGACATGCTGAGATACTTGTATAGAGTGAAAGAAACGGGTAATCGGAAGTGTATCGCAAGAGAAAATGGCCATGGGTATCGCGAATAGTGAGGGTATACTTAACCTGGGATGATGACAGAAAAAGAAAAAAGACGAGGGTGAGCTTGTGGTATTCTAAACAACGAGCTCATACTCCAACCACACCTGGTCCCTCATCTCAGGCTTCTTGATCACATTATTGTAACAACAACCTGCCCTATGTCGTTTCTCGCAATCCGCCCTAGCCAAAGCTTGTCCACATCTTAAACAAAGAATCCTTATCGGCGAGTGGTGATGGACAAAATGTCTAGCAAAGGCATCCGCTGCCATGCCTTTACCTTCCAAGTCACATCCAGTCCATCTGCAAATAAATTTCCCCTTTGACGGAGCTTTGCCTGAGGATTGCTCTTCCTGTATAGAATCATCGCGGTGGGCGATGGCATGTGCGGAAACAGACTTTTTATCGTCCTGACCAAAATCGTGTTGGCATTCCAAACCGGAAGTATAGCGCCATTTGCATACTCGGTCGGTTCGGAGCTTTCGCGCTTCTACAAAATCAGGCTCGTGCGTGCCCTTGGGACGTTTGGGAGCTCGGGCTTTGGTGTAAGGTGCTTTCCTGCTATTTGAGGAACTAGTGCCGGTCCGGCTGTTGCGTTGTGCCATAGATGAACCTGTAAGGGTGGTATCGTGATTACCTGATGCGGAGCGGGACAGCGAATCGACTGTAGGTGAGGTGGAGGAGGCGAATGCTTGGTTACCGTAGTCACTGCTTGTATTGCCGGATCCAGAGTCGACTTTACTCATCATCGTGTTATTCTGAACGAGAGGGTTATTCGAATGGAAAACGCTGCCCTCAACGGAAGTGAGTGTCGAGGATCGCGAAAGACGGCGGGTGCGGGAGGAGGAGGGCCCATGCCCCTGGACAATTCCAGGGCCTGCGACAAGAGCATAAGGTAACGAAGGTAAAGGTAAAGAAGATCCCGCTTGCTGAGGGTAATAGTTCATCGAAGAAGGGTTGAATATGGTAGACTGAGTGCCTACTGTCGGATGCGACGTCGGGAGATTGTTGTATAATGCCGGCGAGTATGTCGAATGAGGAGAGCTGGAGAAGGGGGATCCGATATTATTGTTTCCGTGCGTGAAGGTGAGGTTATCATGACCAGCGTTCGAGTGTCCAGCTGTAGAATTGTTGGGAAATGCCGCTGGCGCATATGTCCATGAAGGCGGGGGAGAGTAATTTGAGAAGGGGGATGTCATATAATTCTCTCCATGCATGGAGATGAATTCATTATAATCAAGGTTCGAAGGTCCTGACATTGGGAGAGCTGTCTGTTGTCGAAAGAGCCCACTCAGATTGAAATTGGTCGTGGAAAGATAAGGCCGAGGATCTAGTTGCAATAACTGAGGGTTTATCATGAGCGAATGCTCTGTGTTTCTACTAAGAGAGTGATCGAAGTTTCATTCAGCGACGAGTGGATGATGTAAAAGGGGAAGACGTACCTGTCATTTCCGTAGCTTCCTTGATGAGGAAGCTCCAGCGAGTTTCCGAAGGTTTGTTGGCTATTAGTGAAGAATCCGTTGAGAAAAGGACCTTCAGGCCCCATAGACTAATTGGCACCAAAATCATTGAGTGAATCGTGAAGTAGAAAACACAAAAGCACCCACATTCGTGTTACTGGGGATGCTTGAATATCCTAGCATCGTACTGATTCTGATAGGAGAACTCGAGCAAAAAGAGAGATCGAGTTAAGCGGTTAGAGACGTCGTGAGATGAAGGTTGAGATAAAGAGAGAGATGCCTCGCTTATGCGGAGATTTTTTTTTGATCCCTGAGTGCTCATTGTTCGTCGAGCGTTGGTTGTCCAAGCTGGGTTCTCACGTGGCCGCGTTGACCCTGTCATCCCTTCCCCCATTGTGGAGAAAGCCCCCCCCCCCCCCCCCCCCCGGACCCAAGATCAAGTCCTAGGTATACAGTTGTTTGACGTTCTGAAGACGTTTGGCCGTGAGGAAGTCCATGAAAGAACGACGGCTCCTGCTCCCTCCACGAGTGTTCGATTCGAAGGTCCAATGTGCTCCAAGAAACCTTGCGAGGTATCTTGCGAAGTAGTGAGTTTCCTCTCGGTCATATTTCATGGGATCGATAGCGTGGTGATAATGTTGGCATAGAAGCTACCAATCTTCAGACAAAAACTCTGGGTAAGCGCAAATTTAAACGAGAAAACCGAACGCACGTTCAAGACCTAATGACCATAGGACGCGCTGATCCGACTATAAAACGCGTCCAAATATTTTTTGATTACAAAGAGGGAACAGACCGTCGAGAGAGAAGAAAACTTCAGGTTATCAGGTTACCGATTTTCGAAGCGGCGATTAGTAGAGGCATGGTGAAGGCAAATGTCATTTCCAATTCGCAAAAGCTATAATACACAATTTCGATATTCAATCTCTGTCATTTTCACGGTCGTTATTCGATCATAAAAAAATTCCTTTCAAAACGTCGCAACGTAGGAGTAACCGAGATTTCTCTCAAGCCCTGGTCCAGCGGGACGAGTACGATTTGGTAAGGTAATCCTGCAAAAAAACTTGTTAGCTCAAGGTCATGGGATAGAAAATTTTTGGTCACCTCATCAAACGTAGCTTTGAATGATTCCCTTGCTTTAGCAGTGTCCCAGTACTTCTTCCACCTCGCGAACCTCTTATCCGTCTGCAATGTTTCCCAGGTGCTCTTTCCTTCGCCCTCAGGGAATGCCCCGAAATCATTCTTCAATGAGACTTCCATCCTTCCGAAGAACGGAATCACAGCAGCATCAGCTAGCGTGAATTCTGTTCCATCGCCAATCGCCAGCCCTTCTGGTGCCATGAGGTCCTGGAGTTGCTCGATGGCAGAAAAGATACCCTCTGCGCCATTAGGAGCTTTGCCACTCTGGAAGGTGAAAAGAGCAGGGCCGAACTTATTTGCGAAAGTATCGATGAAAAATCGGGTTTTGGCTCTGAGGACAGGGTCTTTTGGAAGGAGAGAACTGTTAGGGAAGAGATCTGCGACGAATTCAAGGAGGACAAGAGACTCGGCGATCTTTGTAGACGAAGGAGATGGTTGGTCACCAGCGGTTTTCGGTCCACCGTAAGCGATAGCAGGAACCTGGAGGATAACGATCTGAAAAAAACATACTGAGGAATCGAGATGCGGTACGTACTTTACTCGCAGGATTAATCTTTGGCTGGTACCATTCCGGCTTGTTTTTGAGGTCGATCTCGTATCTCACAAAGTCCTTGTTCGACCTCAAGCCAGTTTCGGCTAGAGCCAGCTCAACCCTGTGAGCAAAAGGGCAAATCTACGGAAATAAGTAATGTCAGGTTGATCTGTACACCGCTGGACAGTTTGTTGGACGCGCCTTCGCGGTGTAGAGAACAAGAGGTTCAGCCAAAGCCATTGTACAATGTATGAGAAGGATGAGTGAAGGAAGAGGTTATTGGGTTGCGTTTATATGGGCAGAATCTGGATGAATAAGCTCCTGAGAGCAAAGGCTGAGTAAGGTGATTACAATCGCGCGCCATATAGCGCAATGGGTAATGCACTTACTCAGCTGCGAATATCAGCAGAGAAGGTCCTCCCATACCGGAGAATCCTCCAGGCCTCAATTACCAGTCAGTTACAGTGAGACGCTCAAACGGTACCGTGCGAAAGTAACCAGATTTGCTTCCATGTTGGTTTACCAACATACTGCGTTGGCAGAAACTTACACTATATACAGGAACCTCTTCTATGTACAAGCGCACGATATGCATCGAAGCTCAATTGTCTCAGATCATCCTATGTATACCTCCGTAGGCATATCGATAACAACACAACCTCCGGCTGATTGAATTCCTGTACACCACCTCAAGAGGTTTATGCTACAGATCGTCTACTTGCAATTTTCCGTCTATGCGTCAACATAGGCCAGCATCAGCATTTAGCGCTACCTGCAAGTACCTGCAAGTACTTGTTCCAATGAGTTAGCCCCTAGCCGTAACGAGGTCAAGTGACAAGAAGGGTAGTTAGTCCCGGTCAGGTCCCAACCCGCCAAGCGTAGGCCAAGCTCTTCAATGGTTGCGAAGCGGAATTGGCAGTCAAGGAAAAACACGCTATAACAGCCTACCTCGCTATACACAGGAGCTCTTCATCCCCACTTTATACGAGCTGGTCTCCTGGTCTTGATCAAAAGCGGAGAAATTCACATCACATTCCACTCGCCTTGGTCCTTCAACCCTTTGCAACCATGAAGTACCCTACTGTCGCTGCAACGACTGCAGTCGTCCTCGCATCTGTCGCACTTCAAGTGCCCGCTGCTGCTATCCCTATACCCGGCTTACCGTTCACGCCTGGCTTTATAAATGACCCCACGATTCCGAGCATGCCGACCATCCAGAACATACCTGCTGTCCCGTATACTCCAACTAATATGTACGACCCAGCAGCTATTCCTGGCATGCCAGATTTAACAGGTCTAGGCGGAATGCACGTATATCGTTCCTCTCGTCATACAGTATATATAACGCTGATCAACGTTCTTGCAGACGAATGATGAAGGCACGCTATCTCAGTCCACAGAACGGGATCCTGGAGATGTAATTATTGTTCGACCACCTTTCGAATAAACGACTCGGATTTCGATTCGCAGGATCTGACGGATATCATGTAAGATGTACGATTGCTGTAGTCGTAGAGCAGCTTTTTTAAATATACGAACCCCTAGGCATACTCGAGCTACAGCCTCCGCAACATAGAATTCCTGATGTCCAGATAGCTTTGTTTTCTGGAACTCCTTTGAAATCTCTTCATGGTCTTTCGTTTATCTTCAGCGATCCACCATATGACCATCTTCCACCACCAGTACTCAGTTCTCGTTCGATAGTCAGGGTCAATCTTGGGTTGGTTTCCTGGAGGAGCCACCATCTATGATCTTCATGATACATGCTGATTATCCTTATGCAAAACTTCAAAAACAAAAGCAGGGAAACCAGGCGAAACCCCGTTTGTACCGGAAATATACCTAAAAAAATATTGCGACTGACCGCCCCACAGCCACCCGTATTTTGTACCTCAGCCGTCGGTTCGTCGGTGGTAAAATTTCTTCAATGCAGAACACCATCAATTTCTTGATCTGAGTATTATAAGTATCTAGACCAAGGTCCTCATATCTCTTATCATTCTACGAGCTGGTCCTCATTGCAAGCAGGACTTGTGAATCACGTCCCCTCAGAAAAAAAACTTTTCCGCCACAAATTTCTGATCCCCGTTCCATTTTCGTGACACCCACGCTTGTTCAAGTTCCTATCTTCCTAACGCGTCGCCACTGGGGGGCGTTTTTCACTCGTCAAGCCATGAAATACTATATTATGGCAGCCACAAGTGCAGTGGCCATTCTTCTGTCCGTCGCCTCTTTGGCCATTCAGGTCTATGCGGCGGTGATTCCTAGCGCATCATCTCCTCCTTCTGGGAAGTTCTCGGACGATCTAGATGTTCCAAGCGCATCTGCTACTTCGCATATCCAGGGCCTTCCGAGTGTCTCTATGCGAAATACCCCACCGGCCGCCGTGTCCTTGTACGTATTCAGCTCCTTCAATCGTAATAAAAATAGGAATCGAGAGCTCACGAAAAACAACAAACTTGGGTACTTTTTTTTTCAGAACTCTGGATTCGACGATCCCAAAGCATGTGAACTCGATAATGGAGACTCGGACACGCGAGCAGAATTACCTGACTCCGCGCCGCCTGGATGGTCAGAAAAAGAGCTCGTCGAAGAATATACCTTTAGACCCGAGTGAAACGGAGAAGAAGGAGGAGCAAGGGAAGGGAAAGGGGGACATGAAGGGTGCTCCGCCTCCAAAAAAGCAGTCAAAGCAGCAGAGTGTGGAGATGGAAATCTTTGCGTCGGAGCAACTTGCAGAGAGGAAGAGAATAAAGGCTGCCATCCCGAAGCTGGCAACGAAGAAAACGACGAAAACGACGCTCACGACGTCCAAGGCAACTAAGGTGCCGGAGAAGACACTGAATAATCCATTGGTAAATCCTATCATCAAGAACATCGTGTTTGGCAATGGTCAAAATGGACCATCGTTCAGCAAACCCAAAAATTCGGACGACTCCTGTGGGTTTTCTTTATTTCGGCTTAGGACCATTACTACGACGCTAATACCTAAACGGTAGGACGTATGATAAGCTGTATAGCTCAGCTGTGCAAACACAATGTGCCCCCTCATGCAGTTTTGTACAACTCGCAAAGGTTATTTATGTACTTGTTGTAATTATTTTGTTTATCTTTCGATTATGTATGAGAATGGGAACGAGACTCGTACTTTGTGTGCAGTAGTAGCACCTTCAGATGTTGAGGATAAGTTGAACTTAAGCAAACTTTGGCCGCCCCCCGATTTTTGTTCTTTGAAAGTCAAAAGCTGGTCAGAACAGGCCAGGTCGCTGCTTTAGTCGCGTATTTCTCTCTCGTGCCAAGCCAAATACATGTTTCGCGTACAGACTAGACCAAAACAAGCTATGTAGTATATGTTTGTAAAAGCTTGTACCACCAAAATTGGTGTGGAACCATAGGGAACCATTCGTTAATTCCTCGTGCAAAATGGGGTGAAGATAAAGGTGAAGATGGGCATTGAAATTTCGGAATTTTATCGAGCGGTTGGGTTGAATGTACGTATACGGGCCATACGGAACGGGCTGGAATGAGTCGTATGAGCGTAGATGGACTGCGTGTAAACCGCACGGAACTCACTGTGACTCTTTTATCACTCAAGGAGTAGTCTGGAGCACTGTGAGATGCTATACGGTATAGGCTGTGTTTCTTGTCAACCCCTGACTTGAGGGTATTTCAGGTTGAAGCATAGACTTAAAGTAAGATAACTTCGTACTTTGACAAACGAGAGATGTGTTGAATGAGTTGCTAGCAGCTACCGGTGAGATATGCAGAATGAGAACAGGAATATGATCATTACGAAGAGATGCGAGATGCGGCGTATGAGAATGTTGCGCCGGTGGGGTCTGATGTTTATCTTCCTCCATGCGCACGAAGCTCCACGTTCTCCGCTGTCGTCCATCAGCGTTCATCGCCTTTTTTGAACCATCAATTGATTTCCAAACTGGTTCCTTTTTTCGCCTCCGTCATATAAGCATGTTTTGTGTGAACAGCTCATGTTCCTAACTTACCTTACGAGCCGGTCTCCGAACCCTTGAGGGATCCCTCCATAGTGTGTCCGCACGCACATATAATTGATAGCTCCAAGCAAGCAGGTCTTGCGAGCGAGCTCCGCCATTGTGACGACCGTTGGACGACTTTTGCTGTTGGTAGATTTCGACAATGTTGCGCGCGTTTGTCTTTGCTCTCGTCGCTATTTTAGTGATTCAAGCATATGCGGCTGTGATACCCAACATGATACCGGTGTCTCAGTAAGTTTATTCTTCACACACAACCTATACTAGCCACACCCACCTGTCTTCGTTAGGTCATTAAATGAACAACAACCTGTTGATTCCAGTTCGATGTTGGAGGTGCGCGGGCTCGGAGATAGGTTGCGGAAATTCAAGGGCAAGTTCCGACAAAAACTGAATCCTACTTCGAAAAGCAAGGATAGCGACTCTATCCGCGCTGCAGACACTCCAAGTAGGTCTAAGGCCTCCTTGAACGAAGGAAACGAGACTGTGATCTCTTCCGGAGCCGCGAATTCTACAACACCTAGGAAGCATCGCGGTGGTCAGCGGAAAATGGGCCCCCAGCCCGCATTTGAGGAGGAGGATCAGTCAAAAGGGAAAGAACCCGCCCTCCCCAACTCATCTATCTTCAATGATACATCACAGATTACGGAAGGGAGTAACACCACCTCCCAAACATCTAGCTCGACAAAACACCACCACCACCACCACCACCACCATCGTACCTCCAACGCGACGGCGAATATCCATGTTGATGATGATGATGACACATCTACCTTGAAGCCACCTACACGCCACAGAGGCTCGACAGTCACCGCCAACGCACCTCTGAAACCCGACCTGAAGCGAGTCAACTCTTCAATGTCTTCAGGATCGGATTATGCCGTAACCATTTCCAGCGAAGACGGCAATAACACTCGTCCCGAACGTCCCGAACGTCTCCGGGTACCTGGTCATCATCGTACAAGCTCTTCTACCTCCGGGCGGCACCGCGACAGTTTTGAAACTGTAATGAGAACAGGAAGTAGTGCGAGTCGCGGGCCCGGGGGTCCTAATCGGGGTAGGCCGAGGTCAGGTAGCATGAATAAATCAAACTATACGATGGATAGGTCGAGCACAAGAGAGAAAGAGAGAGAGAGAGAGAAGGAGAAAGAGAGAGAGAAAGAGAAAGAGAGGGAGAGAGAAAGAGAGAGAGAAAGAGAGAAAGCTGAGAACCGCGCGTCAGCACTCTACGCTACGACCCAAAATACACAAAACATACAAACCGCACAGACTGCTGCCACTATGGCCAATACATTTGCTACAAACTACGGGAATGCAGCAGCCCCGGTCCCAGGAATGACCAAACCGCCGGGGACGCGTTAGAGAGGGAGGTGGTCTTAGTAAATATAGGGTGAGTGGTGTCTGTCAGATGCTGACCATCATCGCTAATGCATGCACTGTCAATAAGTTCAACGGGATGGTTGTCCCACGAGCATTTGGGATATTTAGGATGTATATAGTACTGTCTGTCTGTATCGGTCTGTATTCGAATATTAATATTTTTTAGAGAGACGTCTAAAATCTGAGCTCCCTAAGTTTGACCTTCACGAGCCGCTAGAAAAACTTATCCGTGAAACTTCCTAGTTGCGCAGTAAGGTTGGTATACGGAAAGAGATCATGCACTTGCTTGCGCATAGATAGATAGATAGATTGTTACACGGCCCCACCACGTAAATGGTTGAATGGTTTGGTCCCCTAAGATAGTAAGAAACAGTATGTATGATTTTGGAATTTCGAAGGACCGTCTTTTGCGCGCTTATTTAGCGTTTTCAATTCTTGGCCGTGTCCTCTTGTCCTGCACACACGCGTGTCAATATTCGTTTCTGCGCACCTAATGCCTGGAACTGCACTACTATAGAATGAATAGACGTCACTTCTACTTTCAGAATGATCAATTGGGCTCTGATGATCCTGAGGTAATGTTGTCTGTTTGTTGACCACTTTTACAATGGTGCTCGTGCTCATTTGCTTGCTTCAGTTCCAAGAATTCGTGCAAGGAACAAGCCAAAACTTTGACCTTGACCTTACTCAGGACGACGACGATGTATATAACGCTGAGCAGCTACCCACAAACCAACTTCCTCGTATCCTTCATACCCACAATCACCAGAATCACGAAAACCACTCCTCCGATTTCGATAGTTACGATGAATACCTTGCATGGGAAAGGCAAGACGCTGAACATATAGCGAAAGTCCGACGCGACATTGCTTCTACCCGGGAACAGCTCGGATTGCAGGAAGCAGCATTGGCAGCACTAGAAAGGGAGCATAGAGAGAAGAAAGAACGACATTACGCATCCCTCAATCGAAATCATCTCTCGAATGCCGTGGGGAACAGCGAGAAGAAGAAGGACAGAGCTGGGTTCATAGATTATGAAAATGATCAATTTCTTTGGGATGCGTCGTTGAAGAATAACATGAAAAAGGTCTTTGGAATCAATGATTTCAGGTTGTGTCAAAGAGGGTGCGTCACTTTTTGATTGCATCAGAACGCGTCGAGAGAACGCGTCGAGACTGACTTGCGCGCCTTGACACCACAGGGTCTGTAACGCGAATATGGATGGAAGAGACATTGTAGTGGTTATGCCGACCGGTACCCATCTATTCCTACGGTTAACTCTCGCGGCAGGAGCTTACTGCGATTTTTGATCTTCCTTCAAGGCGGTGGAAAATCGCTGACCTACCAACTCCCTGCAATCATGACTGCTGGGGTCACTCTCGTGCTGTCTCCCTTGATTTCTCTTATTACCGACCAGATTATGCATCTGAAAAACGCAGGAGGTGAACAGGAACCTTTTTTCCTCTTCATAACAAGAAAATCACCAGATATATAGTCGAAGCAGTCAAAATTACAGGGACCACTCCCAAACTAGATCAAGACAATATCAATGCGAGACTGGGTGGCATGGCTGCTGGACGAGACACAAGCGAGAAAGAAATCAAACTATTATATTGCACGGTATTTCGCTTTTATCAATTCCTCTATGGACAGTACTTTTGAACCTCAATCTGTAGCCGGAGAAACTTGCCAAGAGCAAACGCTTCGTGGCGCTCTTACAAAGGTTGGCTGATGCTTTGAAATTAGGTACGTGCACGTTGTTCTCAACTACCCAACTCGTTCAGCTCTTAACTCCTTCGTAGCGCGGATTGTTATTGACGAAGCTCACTGCGTCTCACAAATGGGGCATGATTTTCGGTGAGTGGCTTTCTTGCTGGATTTCATTTGACTAACCCTTCTTCCTCCAGGCCAGACTACCAAAAACTACACATTCTCCGTCAACTCTTCCCGAACGTTCCAATCATGGCGCTAAGCGCGACGTGTCCACCGCTTGTTCTTGCTGATTTATTGAAAGTGTTGAGGTTGGGCACCACTATGCCTTCAAATAGTGAGCAAAGCCTCATTTCTCCTGTTACTCGTCCATCCTTACCTAACTACCCTTCACAGGTGTCCCCAGATCCAAGCACCCACCCAACACAGTATACTTTACCTCCTCGCTCTACCGCCCAAACTTGCACTATCAAGTCCTCCCGAAGGCCGCCGAAGGTAACAGAGTGTACGAGGAGATGACAACGTGGATTTTGGAGAAGCATCGTGAGGATAGTGGGATCGTGTACTGTCTGAGCCGGAAGGTGCGCTGTTCACCTTGTTTTTCCCGGGTCTCTTTCCCGAAATTCCGAGTAGGCAATAACTAATGTCAACTTTCGAATTTAGGATACCGAAAAGGTTGCTGCTGAGCTTAACAAACGTGGTGGGATTCGTACTGGGGTATATCATTCCGAGCGGAGCGATAGCGAGAAGGAGAAGCTGCATTTGAATTGGCAGAAAGGAGTTGTGAAAGTTGTTTGTGCGACTATTGGTAAGTACTATCATGTCACGGAGTGGCTTGTCTTGTTACTGCGGTCATTTTATTTGCGTTCTCGCTAACTGAGTGTATGATCTTGCATGCAGCTTTCGGATTGGGAATCGACAAGGGCGATGTAAGATTCGTGATACATCATTCAATATCGGTGAATGCTCCACTGCTCTCTTTCCTTCCCTTTTCTGATTCTTGCTTTCGAATATTTAGAAATCTCTGGACGGGTATTATCAAGAATCCGGACGAGCGGGACGAGATGGTAAAGATTCGGATTGTGTTATGTATTATCGGGCCCAAGACGCGTCAACACTTAGTTCGATGGCTATGGCAGATAAGGATGGGAGCACAAAATGTGGGTGTTGTGGTTCCAGGATTACGTCAAAATATTGAACGACGCTCCGTTTCAAGTATACGCAATACTTTCATTCGCGCAAAATTTAAAGCAGTGTAGAAAGATCCAGTTCGCAAAGCAAGTCTTTCGTCCAGTTGTGTGTAGGAATATACTTATGTGATCTCATTAATCTCTAGCTACTTCTCTCACACCTCCGATGTTTCCATAACCTCCTGGTCTACTTCATCTGTCTCTGCACACACTCCTTGTGGGCACTGCGACAACTGTACTCGAGCTGCGGACACGTTTGAAGACAAGGATGTGACATTTGAGGCCTGGCAGTTGCTGAAGATTGTACAGGAGGTAACTAGGGGCGGAGGCAACGTGACGCTGGCAAAGACGGCGGAGTTAGCGCGAAGTTCGGGCAAGGCCACTTATACAGGAACTGAAGACGGTGGAGCAGGGGTCAGTCGTGGCGGAAAGAGGAGCAGGAAAGGCGGTGGTGGTAGGAAAGAGAATGTTGTCATGGATCTGGATGCTGTCTGCGGAGGAAAGGTTCAGTTGAAAAGGGAGGTATGTGCAATATCCTTTTTTCGCTTGGCTCATCGATCAGGTGTTTAACCATCTGTAGGACATTGAAACTCTTCTCATTGAACTACTCCTCAACCGGTACCTCAAGGAGCAATACTACAGCACAGCTTATGCGACTGTGGTGTACATCCAATTGGGTGAACGCGCACCAATGCTCACACGCTTTCCTACCAAGGAAGGTCTGGCTACCTTGAGCATGAAACTTTCGTTTTCATTCAGAGTCATGAAGAGAAATGCAAAAGGCAGGCCTAAACTGACTACATCGAGCAGTAAGAAGGGAAAAGCCGCTGTCAGTGCTGCTGGTTCGACGTCTATCCTGAATGATGGGGATTCAGCTGTACCCAGATTCTTTTCTGATATCGATGACCACAATGACGAAGATGTGGAGGAGGATGCCAAGCTGTTCAAATCGAAGACGACAACGTCTCAACGGAATTTCCGGACTTCCACATCGTTGCAGAATCGTGCCCGGCCTCAAGTTACATCAAATCCGGCAGATGCGATAAACATCAGTGATGACGAGGATGACGACGCTTCCAAAAGCAGTAATGATGAAGAATCGCATGATGAGAACAGAAACGCTGGTGGATGGATGGATGTAACAACAACACGACCACCAAGGAAACGCTGCAAGACAGAGGAGGTGATCGAATTATCAGATTGAATCTTAGCATTGGATGTATTGGAACTACTAATGGTATACATAGATTACCTCGGCTACAAATATCTTGTTTGGTGTACTAAGGTGCAGTTAAATATTTACAAAGTGGTGGTAGAAATACATAGGTACCGTAACAGGTTCAGGTTTATGCAACGAATAAATTTTAATTAATTTCAAGGCTATGATAAAAACTTATTCAGGATTCACTGTTCGTGAGCGAAAGATGTTCAACTTCTGGTATAAAATCAGTTCGCCCTAGCTTTTGTCTTGAGCGCCGAACGCAGCGGTGCTTTTGGAATCAGACGATGTGCCATATCGATACGGGTACCTTCTTCATTCATCCATCCCTCACCAAAATCTGGATAACCATCGAGGTCAAGGGGATACTCTTCCCCTCCCGGGGGTGATCTGAATGCACCTCCGTTAGTCCACAATTGATCACTTCAACCGATTAAGGCTGTTAGTTTCGGAGGATTATAGAAAAATAGTAGCTACACACCCTCTTCGATTGAACCAGCCCTTTCTTCTCTGACTGGGCCATATGGGAGATGGACATATAAGAGCCTCGTTCCATCTCACCGAACGTGAACGCAGAGTCTCCGCGGCGGGCCTGGGATTCACTGAGGCTGGCCTACTTGGAAGTTCGCTCGAGTGCATTCTTGCAGGATCTGGGCGGTGGTTATTCTCGAATGCAGGTTGCGACAAGGTATCTCGGGAGAAGTCACGATTACTGTGACTTCCGATAGCAGACGCAGAACTCGACACAGCAGGAACAAACTCCGTTTGAAAAGGAACGGCAGATCGACGCGTTGCAGCAGTGAGGGAAGGATTATCGCCATCAGAGTGACTTCTTCGGGGCTCTGGGAAGCTCGAAGGCATAGCGGAGGTAGATAGTGGATTTGAGGGACCAATAGAAAATGACGTCTCAGCGGTCGGGGAAGAAGCGAATCTTCCGCTATTGGCTTCACGATTGACTGTGTTAGAACTGGGGTAGGAAGGTGTCGCAGATGGGTTTGATCGACTCATAAGACGGGAAGAGGAAGATGATTTCATGCCCAGGCTCATGCTATCTTTCCTGACACGAGTTTGAACTTGCTGCGGAGGAGCAGGAGTGGTCGAAGTAGGCAGTGAGAATCGGGGCGGAGCATTGGCCCGCTGAGAATCCGTGGTGGGCTGACCATAAATTCTTGGTGGGGAGCTATTTGGACTGCGAGTAGTAGTTGAAGATTTTCGTGTCCTGACGCAGGAATCATTGTTATCAGAAGGGCCTCCACGTCGTGCTTCACCATTATCAGTAGCAGGACCCATGACGTTCCGTGAGTCCCCGTGTCTACCAGTTGTAGGACTCCGAGTCCTCCCGGACTGCGAAATATTCAGTGGATCTGCTAAGGGTGCGAGAGTGGTATTATTAAATGATCGAGTCTCGGTGAGAGCGACATGAGGCATCGGATAAGCCTGGTTCGGGGAAGTAACGGCGACTGCGCTGGGGCTATTGCTAGCGATTCCCTCTCCCGTTGCAGGATGAGCAACGCCACGGTCACGATTGAATGATGAGTGAGCTTCGGAATGAGAGCCGTTCAGTGTGTCACTGGCGGAGCTGGACGTCGATGAGGATTGGGATTGAGAGCGACTGGAGGAGAGCAATGCAGGAGATGATTGCACCTGCACTAGAGAAGATGGAGAGATCTGGGGCTCGGGCGAAGCAGAAAGGTATGTTGTATAAGCAGGAGGAACGGTCGTCGAAACCTGTTCGACTGGTTTCGACTGCACGGTTGGATACGGAAATGTCTGGGGCTGAGACTGCAGCGAAGAGGGGAGTTGTGAAGAAGGGTAAGAAGTAGGGGAAGGTGTTCTTAAAATGGAGAGTTCAGAGCTTTGGGATGAGCTCGATATGGACCGCTCTAAAGCAGGAACGAGTAAAGAGGTCCCATGCTGCGGGGTGTTAGAAGCCTCCGAGATTTCCACTGCTGCGCCCGACATCTCCAGCGTAGATGAAGGAACCTTATCAGACGTTCCTCGAATATTGACAGTAGGAGCAGTCTGGGAGTACGGAAAGTTAAGGTCAGTTTCCGGACTTTGCTCGACACGCTGGACGTCACTATAGAACATTAACGAGTCGCGCGGAGATCGTTGGCTGGCACTATTCGAAATGGAAGTCGAACCAGAACGGGGACGTACTGACGCTGGAGTTTCGGGATAGTAATATGAATACCCAGCGTTCAGTGCCGTATTCATCCTTGCTAGGTCATCAAACTCTGTCTCAGAATTGGGTAATGCATTTACAGTGCTAGAGGACTCAGACAGCGTCCTGGAATGGGTTCTGTCATTGGTTGCACCCTGGTTTTGCGTGGATTCTCCTGACTGTCTTTCTCCTGGCTGTCCGACTTGTCCATTCGATCCAAAGAACCCTCGCAACGCAGTTTGTGCCTGGCGTATTCCAGGCAGACTACTGGGAAATGAGATGCCACCGTTACCTGAATTGGATGGGTATGAATTACTGGGATACGACTGAGGGGACTGCGCTCTGCTCTGGCCAGATGGAGGCGCTGGTGCATTCGGCCTCAGAGAAGGGGTCGCGCTGCGTGCATGATCCCACGACAGCCCTGACTGACCTAAAGGCGATGGGCTGGGTGACTGGAGAGTCGTTGTACTGTCTGTTGACAGGGTAGGTGAAAATGTGGAAGGAGAGTATTCGGAAAAGGCATCGGAAGCTTCATAAATGTACATATCGGTCGATTTTCCAGGATGGATGAAATAATTATGATTGAGAGGCGTAGGCTGTGGTTGCGGCTGAACATCGCGGTGTCTTGGTGGTTCTTGAGATCGAGACCCTGAAGACTGAGACGCTGTGCGGACACCGAAATGGGCCATGGGATTTTGTTGATATGTATGGGATGGAGGTGGCGGTGGTGCATTAGATGGTATATACATATTATTGTGCGCTTGCCAGTTCCTTGAAGGCTGCTGCTGATTCCTAGGCGGGTGCCCACCGTGTCTCTGGGGAAGGTCTGGCTGACTCGGTCGATATCCAACATCGAATGAGTCGAAGTGGGCTGATACGGTAGAGAACGGATTAAGATTGAAAGACGAGAGCGTTGGTCCTTTGAAAACTCGTACACCTGAGAAACCTTTCGAAGGCCCCTGCATACCAAAGTTCTAGGGTTGCGAAGTCATCTACTGGCAAATAATGAGATTGGACTAAGCTGACCTTGACACCAGGAGCGGCCTGGCCATTTCTTGTGGAGAACATCGTCCGATCCTTTCGAATCGCTGAAGGGGGGTCACCGCCAGTCAAATATAGACGAAAAGATAAAATATCGACCGGACTTCCCAAGCTTTCAAAAAGAAATCGGAAGCAAGCTGGCAGTAGGGCTCAAGAGGCAAATAAATACACTGTTGTAGAAGTCAAAACATCGCTAGTCACGTTCAAATTCAAACAGTGCGCACGCTCATTTCTGCAGGTTCTGCAACGACAGGTAGCCTGCCGTCCTTGCAGCTGTTCAGATTCGTGCACGAGGCGAAAGAAGTTTTGAATGCCTACCGTCTACATCAATCGATCAGGTTCAAAGTTGGTATGACCGGGGAGCATAAAACATGTACAAAAAAGTGATGCAATGTGCATGGCTGCCATGGTATGCTTTATGTTGGGGGTGGTGGAACAGTCCGTTTGGCACGGCACTATGCGAGAGAAATTAACGAGCAAAATGAAACTCAGACAGGAGGACAGACAGCGGTTGGGCACGAGGAAAAATCAAGAAAAATCAAGAATTTAGGCAGTAACAATAGAGGTGTATATTATACTACTAGGTTCGTATCAGTCATTGGAAACACGGATTAGAATGATCACCGACCAACTTTATCAGAGTAACGGAACCTACCGTCGATTCCTATGTAGTTGAGAAGCCGTCCCTCGTTGGCACCCTCATTTGCAACAAGAGTTCAGCGAAAACAGATGCTTGATCTAAAGCCGATAGATATAAGGAAATGCAGATCGTCCGTGCATCAGTCATTTCATAGGAAATGAATTCTCTCTGAGGAGGTAGAAAGTCACGATTGAACGATACCTTACTAAACACGGTTGATTTTAGATAAGTGGCGCGAAGCGCTGATCACTGATTTTAGCCAAACTCAGCTTCAAGTTTCAAGTCTCGAGAGAACGCGATGCAGGATGTCCGATGACCATGTCAATTCTGGTAGGAGGTAATAATGGAACGGTCACATTAGAAAGTAGGCGACAAAAACTCGTAATTCGCAATGCTTATCACTGGACATTTCACAGGCAGGAGTTAAGCGTCCGAGCTATACTCAAACGGGATGGGTTTATAGATGTTTTTATACTAATAGGCGAGCTCGAGGCGCCTTATCACAAAATTTCGGTTCCGTCTTTTGGGCCTCTGAGTCCATGGACGGCGGACTCGGATGCAGGAGTTTGAAAGGCCTGAGTATTTGATGCGATATTCGTTCGTGTTCACCCTATGCTCACTCGTCGATGATCCACGGCAAAACAACATGGAAATTGGCACATGAACAACTCGGAACCGGTATGAAGAAGGTATGACAAGGGTACCCTCTCGGCATACTAGAGATTGGTACTGGATAAAGAGGCAAGGCAACAATTTCAGGTATTTCTTTCTCCACCTCCGATTTGAAACCTACAGTGACATAGTAAATAAATCGTTAAATCAACACATTGTGTATAGACGCAAACCCCTAGAGGAAGCCGAGGCGACTCACCCAGAAAATTTCAACAAAAAAGAAAGAATAAATATAAAGGAGGTATGGTTTATTCTGCACGGCGGCCAGGATGAAGAATAATGCGGTCGACACATTCCACACAGAATTCGCTGCGCGCAACCTCACTTTGAGATGATCTATAATGAACGCGTGGGTCAATGTGAAATGATAGATGTTGAGAGTGTACATACACAGGTAGCGGGCCCGCGATTGTTGACTGAGCGAGACCTAAGACGACAACGCAAACAAACACGGATTCGAATAGACGAGACCAACGAGCCATGATCGAAGTTAGCTTCTAGGCGCTTGTATTCAATCTGGTTAGAGGTGGTTCGAGTGTAGGAGCACTAGATGGAGAGTGCGAGGTGAAGGGGGTTCAGAGGAAGCGCTAGAGAACAGAATACGTATACGGCCTGGTATTTAAGGCTGAGTGCCCTGGGTCTTTGGTTGTCCTTGGGATCCTTTTTCTCCATCACTTCCGCTCCCGATGGGTGGAGTCAGGATTTGTATCATCGTCCAAATTTATTCGATTCGATTTTATCAGAATGACATATATCAAGTGACAAGTCGGTGTACACATAGGTACACATTCAATAAGCCGCTAACAATGGCGACGGAGCGATATATGAAGGAATAAGTATGAGGATCAGTCGAGCGAAGTCACACACACTATGTGATTCACACCAGGGAAGTTTCTTCCACATCAAACGCCACCAGGTCCTTCGGTCATGTAAGTTGTCTTCAAGTTTCCGCAGGCTTCGTAAAATCCAACGATTGCCAACGGTATACTTACATAGGCTGAAACGTATCATGAAGACTGTAAAAGGTCCGATAATCTTGTGGCGCTGATGAATCATGTAGGCGAAACTCTGTAAAACACTACCACTGAAACTCCTTCAGTTTGAGTCTCCCAGGAGAGCCCACACTAAGTTTTTGGGTGCAGTGTATAAAACTAGCGAACCCCTGCGGGGCTCATTACATCACTGTTCACACGGTAGAAGGTATGTAGACAAAGGTAATCATTGTGATAGTATGAAATTCGATTGAGTTAGTTAGCAACAGAGATCGGCCATGTTTGACGCACACATGCACACCGGGAGGAGAAAAAATTCTGCTCGACGGAATTACTAAAATTCAGCGCAACTGATATATCATGTGACCGGCGATATGCCTGATATAGCTTATCCGCGGTCACATCACCTTGCTTGCAAGGTCTATTGCACTCCGGAAGTTAAGTTGTTTTGTGCAGGCACATTTTGGTCTTGTTTGGTGCCACTCTTTGAAACAAACTATCCCAAGCATTACCAAACACAAATGCATGGTTCACCTTGCTTGCTAGGTCCTTTGCCACCCCGTCTTTGCCAAGCGCCCGTGCATTTTTTTCACACGTTAAGCGCCTTTTTTTTTTTTCCCTACTGTCTCTTTCTAACTTTTTTTTGCTCGCGTTCGTCTTTCTACGTTCATTTCCTTTGTTATTAATTTGTGTCTCTTTCTATGTACTTGCTCCATAATCCCTGGTTTGACCTCCATCGCCTATCTCCTATCCGTACGTCTTCTAATCCCCTGCATAACTTCTTTAATGCTCTGAAATGTTCCTGGTGTATTTCGGTTATGAATGGGTCGTCAGCCATTATAACTAATCGTTCAATCGTTGGGCTATAATCCAACATATCTCTAACACTATTTAATATATCGTCCTATTATTCATCAGCTTTCTGCTCGTACAACAAATTTGATACCTTCCTCACTGGATTGTTCACATTGTTGCCAAGATTTACCTTGAGCTGGTGGATGTTGGTCATAACTGCTAACATCATACACATTGTTTCCTTGTCATCGGTGTACACATTCAGTTCAAGTGTGTTCACCTTCTGCACCTGCATGTCCACCTCCTTCACTTCTTCCCTATTCAATAATATGTGGCACTATTTTTTAATTCTTTTACTTGTCATACTCGTTAACCTATACTCTTCTTACTTGGAACTTATGTTTTTTGAGTGTTACATACATCGGAGTGATTCATAAAAAACATAAGTCAAGCAAGGTTCATCGTGCCCCGCAGGGGTCCGCTAGTTCTAAATCATCCTTAGTCAATATTCGTTGTAACGGGGGACGATTTTGGGGAACATGGAATTCGATATTCTATCAGCTGATTACCCAGATCCTGCACCTTTTCTCAATTAATCCGATGCGTACGTACCTATAACTACGTTTCTTTGACGCTGTAGCAACATCCTAAATTTCTAGGCAATGATGTTGCTTCATTCACCTGCCCGTCAAGTCCACACATCCCACTCATCCCCGATGCTGTATAAGCAGATAACGGTGTTAACAGGATCAAGTGCGTGACGAAAGCATTCGCAAAATCAAGGCCCTATAGTCCAATAAGTGAGTAGTGGTTGGAGGGGGAAAAGTGCAAAGTGGTTCATGTAATAAGAATTTACATCATGAAGTTGCGAAAGTTCGCACGGGCCGCGCATCTATTCATCAACGTCTGATGTTCAATGTCTTTTTCGCGTTTCCTTCTTATCCCGGGGTAGTTTTTACAGGTTCACTTCGCTTGTGGAAGCTGTTACATTTGTACTAGGTGTGCCGCTAATCTAGCTATCGTTTCATACTGAATAATCAGCTTTCTCTTAACCCAATCAGCTGTGTATCACTCTGTATCTATCTTTGCGGACAATGTATATTTTCTCCTCCGAGTCTTTTGTTACAAAATTCGAAAGCATCCCACATCGCATCCCAACTAAATACTAGCAACTCCGACTCACCCCTCTCTCACCTTGCAAAACAAACAAATCAAAACCAGTCTCAGAATTACGCAACCCCAATCCGAACCTGGAGCTCTCTAATCTCTTCCTGTACGCCTAGAGCTGCCTAGAGATGCGAAGGCCGTGGCGTTGAAAGAGTCTTTTCCACAAGTGACACTTTCTTGAACCGAGCCGACACGCTAACAGAGCGGAAAAGCCATTCTCTTGCAGTGAATCTGGTGCTGTACGTATTTTCGTCGTAATTTCAGGACCCTCAACAGCTTCATCTTGACAGGTAGATGGGTAAGTGTGGAGAGAGATTCCAATTCGACGATACGACAATACACCGATGCACAAGACCTCTTGTGCTTTCTGTACCTTATGGTTCGAAGATCTTCTGATCCATTCAGTCTCTTGTCCTTGGAGAGGTGGTTCACCACCTATCTTTGACTTGGATCCCACTCTTTTGATATTCTGAATTTTTTTCGATTCGGTCGCGCTGGTACAAGTGGCACATGCCCATTCGCCACTGGTCCACTCCGACAGAGTTGCTTATCTTCTCCCAAAATCAATTTACATGTGTGTAAGGTGGGCCTACGTAGCTCTGCCTTCGAATTTCTTCGTTTTAGTCCATGATAAGGTCTTTTCCTTCTTATCATTACTAGTTGCCGCCAGACTTTATAAAGTCTCCTGGTATCACAAAAGGATTCTGAGCTCCAACCACCTGCTTCCTCTGCTTCGCTCAAATCCCAAGCCTCTTCAATTCGCTGCTCACCTTCGACGACCGTAACACCATGGCTTCCGGTGCTCTATCGTCCCTCCCGGTATTGACTTTTAGGAAGAATTTGACAGTCAATGACATGACGAAGGACTCATCCAAGGACGAGAAGACATCCATCAAGGCGGTTCCCACTGAAGAACCTTACTCAGGGAATGACGAGAAAATCAATTTGAGTTATGCCGATAGCGAGACCTTCGCGGGCGATGTCTACGAAGATCTCCGTGCGATTGACTTGGGCGACGACGGGAAAGAGAGACCCATTGGTAATTATTCTATGCCTTTTTTCGTGCGTCTCGCTAATCATCTTATCGTGACCAGTAACTGCCAACGACTGGAGCCTGCGGCTGATTTCTCTCGAAGTAAGCTTATCTCTCTGCGTTGAATATGGACTCGGACCTATTGTGATCTTTATTTCTATTTACAAGGACGATCCCACACTTCCCGTGTGGACTCTACGCCTATGGTTTCTATCTATCGGTCTATCCTGCTTCGGTGCCGTTCTCAGTGAGATTTTCGTACGTCCTTGTAACTTACATGTGCCCGAATAAAGAGTTTCTATCAATTTCTCAATCAGGCCTTCCGTCCGCAAACTGTCTACGTCAGTCAACTCTTCCTTCAGACCGCCGCTTTCATTCTCGGTAAAATTATGGAAGAACTTCTGCCAGGACCTCTGAATCCTAGATTCCCCACCCAAAATAACGCTTTTTGGAGGTTCATCAATCCCGGAAGATTCAATATCAAAGAACACGTCGGAATCGTCATCATGTCTGCAGCTGCTACTCACGGCGCACTCGCAATCAATATTTTCGCCGCTGATGATTTGTTCTACAATGTCACAATGAATCCGGCAATTGCGATTTTTACGTTGCTCGGGAGTCAACTCTTAGGATATGGGTTGGGTGGTACGTTCCCTTCTTATTTTCCTCCTTTTCCTTTCTGCACTAACGTTTTTAGGCATGATGCGTGGATTCTTAGTATACCCCACAAGCATGGTGTTCCCAAACTTGATTCCTACGATTCAGATGTTCGATGTTCTGCACCGAGGTCATGATAACCAGTTGCAGAAGAAGCGAGTCAAATTTTTCTGGACCCTTTTCATCATCATCTGTCTGTTCTTTTCCTCTCTGCCGCTTGTGAATTGCTCATGAATGCAAATCGTTTCATTATAGTCTTCTGGCAATGGATCCCAGAGTGCGTGAATGCTGTAATATTTGATCAGGATAAGACTCTTCACCTCCGTTTTTTGTCGTAAAGGTATTTCGCTCCGCTGCTCACAGGACTCTCTGTCTTCTGTCTGGCACGTAAGAACAGCGCATGGGTCACGCGTATCTTTGGAGGTGCAGCTGGGAACGAAGGTGATTTTAGTCTGAATCCCTTATCTTTGAACTAGAAAATTCTCTGGGAACCATCTAGGTCTTGGTCTCTTTTCGCTCTGCTTCGGTCTGTATCGCTAGCTCCTCCCACAAGTCATGTGTTTCAATTCTGATGGAATTTCCTTCGATTCAAGATTGGAACTACGTCGGGAGCGGAGGCTCGGCTTACGGTGCTTTGTTTCAACCTATACAAACCCAGCTTTCTCTGTATGCCGGGGTTCTGATTTGCATGTGAGATTGTCGTCTTCATAGTCATTAGAGTACTATTTCTAACTGATATTTTGATAGCATAAGTTTCTGTGCAGTGTATGCAAATAATGTCTGGAAGTACGAAACAGCGCCTTCGGTTTGCCTAGGTGATTTTTACTAACTATCCGGTATCCTGCCTATACAGCGCCAGAAACTTCCCTTTCTTATCTCAAGTATGGCCGTCTATCACTATCTCTTGTCTGTTCTAGTACCGAAGTATTTTGTTCAACGTCCAACAGCTTCTATTCTTCGAGAATGGCACGGAGTATGACCAAACGTTGATTCTGAATGACGATTTCACTCTGAACGAAGATAAACTCGCTCTTGTCGGGCTTCCCTGGTACACCGCTACCCAGACTGTATCGAAAATTGGCGCAAGCTTGTCGTTCGGTGCCACCAGTGAGCTCATAGTTCGGTCATCCACAGGACCAGATGCTCATGTTCGCATGAAAGTCACTCATATTATCGTTTGGCATGGTAAAGAACTTTGGGATGCATTGTTGGCGGCTAGGGTATGTATTTGAAGAGCATCCTCGTTTATTAATCTTGAACTTCTTTCCAGGCTGGTACAGTAGAAGATGGTCAGCACTTCTCTTGATGGCCCCGTAATGTCGAGACTAATTTCCTTCATCTAGCACACTATGAGAAGATGAAGGCGCGTTGTTATCTGCCTCACTTTTGGAAATGCTCATTGTTCACCAGGTATACAAAGAGGTGCCTTTCTGGTGGTACACTGCCATGTTCGTAGCATCTATGGCAATGTCGATAGCTACAAATTACACCGGAGAATCAGAACTGCCTTGGTACGTGTTTGCAGGGATTTACTTGCGCATCTTTTCTGTCCATCATCCAGTGCAAAGTTTATGCTGATGTTTTATGCCGTAGGTGGGCGTTCTTCATTTGTAAGTTGTTTCCAATACATAACTCTCCAAAACATCAGCAGCTAATTACCCACCGTTTCTGACTTCGACAGCCGTTGGATTCGCTGCATTCTTCTTGCCCATCATCTCTGCGTTGTATGCTATCCTCTGGTGAGCACGCCCTCCAGTCCGTGTTTTTGCCTCGTCAAATACTCATTCGGTTCCTCCAGTTTCGTTCCAGGTACCGAGGATGTAGCTCGAGTGCGTGGTCCATCCTCCTTTTGAAATAGTTTACCGATAAAATCATTAAACTGTTCCACTACTCCTCTAGATGCTCGGCGCCGCACTCGTCCCTGGAAGACCTCGTGTGAGTCTGAATCCGAGCGCACTTTCGAATGAAATTCTAAATGCCCAATCTTTCAGGCAAACATGTACTTTACTCTCTACGCGTACAACTCGACCGAGCAAGGTCGCTCTATGACCCGGGATTTGAAGATGGGTGAGTGCGGAAGGACTATTGGACCAGTCATTCCATTGACCCGAACTTTCAACTTTCAACTGGCAGGTCAATATACGAAGCTTCCTCCCCGCGTTACCTTCACGATGTGCGTCTAGCGCACCTTCTTGGCTCTGTCATGAAACTTATGCGCTAATGCCCAGGCAATGTCTTGGTGCTGTCATTGGCGGTAGGAATCAACTTTTATGTGTTCCGAGATATCCTGTCACTTACAGTTCATTGGTTGCGTAGCTCTATTAAACTACCTCATTATGAAGATCGTCATCGCGAGCAACCGTGAGATCCTTCTGAGTGTGCAAGGGACCAATGTATGGTCAGGAGCAGCGATCCAAAGCTTCAATAGGTATCTGCTCATTTGTCTGCTTCATCCGTTTTCCGAGTTAATCGTGTGATCTTCCAGTGATGCGTACGTGGACTTTTCTCAGGATGTGCTTGGTGTATTCTCTGAACTTCGGAGGACTACAGTATCTCGTGGGGTGCCCTTGCTAAACAACTCTACTCGCCGTCCGGACGTTATGGGGTGAGCTTTGTTCGATTGCCTCAGCCTTTCTTTCTCCCACGAGTAATAACTCGGTTAACTCCAGATCGTACCGATATCTATATTGATCGGATTGGCCGTCCCCATCCCTTTCTGGCTCCTTCACCGGAAATGGCCCAAAGCGCGTTTCGACTCGATAATCACTCCGATGATCACTGTAGAGATTGGATATCTCGCGGGTGCGTAACTCACTTCCACAGTGAACTTTCAAAGCGAATATTGGACGATTCCACACTGAACAATTTTCACACTGCACACTGCATAGGCGGCATCAACTCCTCTGTCTTCAACACCTTCCTCCTCTGTATTTTCAGTCAGTTCTTTATTAGAAAGTACCATCCTAGATGGTTCCGGAAATATAACTTCCTGTGCGTTGGTTTCATAGCCCCAGTCCTACACCTCAATTTGACTCACGGGATTTCATTTTTCTAGGCTCTCTGCTGCTCTTGACGGAGGTTAATCTCTTTCACGAAGATACGCCACCAACGACTGTACTGACCTTAATATTCTCTTACCCTAGGCACCGAAGTCATGGTCTTTGTGTACTCGTAAGTGTTTTACTTTTCCACCTCCCGTATGGTCAAACCCTGACTGTCAATGTTCACGATGATATCATGAATAGCTTTGCTGTGAGCAATCTTACCCCTTGATCTCTCGGGTCACTTTCTGACTTGCATTTGCCTGGACTTGAACAGGTCGGGGGAGCAGGTGGACGCGTTGTAAACTTTCCTAACTGGGCTCTCAATCCAGTCGGGAACCCGGATTATTGTAAACGTCTGACATGAACCTGACGTAGGAGATAGTATTATGGTACTTAGAGAGTTGGATATTATTGAGATATGACAGGGAGGTTATGCCGTCGCTTTTAAAGAGTTCTAGACACCCAATTAATTTTTTGTCTACGTATAACATACGAGTTCAACATGCGTCAGAACTGGGCCCCTAAAAGTGCGTGCGTGCCTCCTCTTCCCACTTTCTACAGCTCTTCACCACCTTTGAACACCTATCGTTGTGTTTTCGGATGCCCTGAAGAGATCCATGCAGTCACTGGAGAAATGGTTCAAATGGCTAATCCAGCCGATATCTTGGACACACTTCTGTCCTCTGTCGTTTCCAAAAGCACGCCCCTTCTCAGTCTACAACTCTCTGATGTGACGAGGAAATCCTATACCAGTATGAGAAGATGGACAGGGAAATAGCTAAGCAGAATAAAGAGAAGGGGTTGAAACATGATTCGCCAACTACGAAGATTGATATTGGAGGCTCTCCCAGGTCCTATCAGCATTAATGGGCTTTGCTTATGTCAATCGCCGGTTTTCGCACTGCCGAACGAGGCCTTTTGCTTCGTACGCGGAACTTTCTACTGTCACAGGGTGCAAATTATCATAAATTTTTGTGGCTTATGAAAAACTTACGGTGAACTAACATTAAATGGCTAAAGCATAAGATTGTCTACTTATCTTGTTGTTTATGATGAACTTATGCAAAGAAATTTCCCTTTATGGAAATTTTATTCCATAAGTTCTATGTAATACTTTCCATAAGTCACAAATCTTATCTTATCAGAGATTTACATCAATTTTCCAAAAGTCTTCAGTAAGTGGCAGCAACTTATGGAGATTTGCACCCTGTGTGTCTTTAACGAAAGAGCGAAAATGGCGTATGGAATTCGTAACCTCCCGGACGACCACCCAGACGGGGGATGGGCGCACTTCGTTGGCTCACACTACCAGTATTGGGATTTATTCATTCCTTTTATTTGCGGACCATATTTTGAGCAGGAAAAGTAGTCATCCAACATGGGGGTAACCTTGCACCGTGGATAGTTTCAAGTACTACTATAGTTTCGAGATGGAATTCAAGCCTATGTTTAGGCCCCAAGTTGTCAAATGGTTACTGTAAGTAAATAAAGCACAGGGCCAACGAGCTATATTTTTTGATGTTGACTTTGCTGGAAGTCGAGGTCACCTTCACTTTGCTAAACCAAAGGGACGACCGAATTTACTCGGAGGTCTAGAACTTTGAAATGTGTGGCGCACACGTTCGTTCTTTGTTGACCTACATCCATCTGGTTCTCCATCTAACGATTTTTGATACACGCCAGGGCCCGTTATCATGATATCAATCCAGAGTCTAGACAGTTTATGTACACACACCGCTTCCCGGATATTACATGTGCAGTTCTTCCAGTTTTACCTCCATCTCAGTGCTTTATAAATCATAGACTTGAGTGTTCACACTCTCCAACTAACATTCTCAATGGACGACAATTCTACAGATTCTGTTACCTCTACGTCGGCGGCTCGGCCTCGAAGCGTTCTAGTCGTAGGAGGTGGTCCAGCTGGACTTGTAACGTTACGAAATCTTGTTGAACGATCCAAGGGACAATTTGACCGAGTATTATTGGTGGAACGACGAGACGATATTGGTGGTGTTTGGTACGTGTCTGATCTTATCGTGCTTCAACGCACTTCAAACTAAAGAATCTACTCAAGGTACCAAGACGAGCCAATAATTCCATCAGAAAATCCTACTACCGCAATGAACAAACCACAGTGGCCCTCTCCTGCTTATCCTGGTCTTGTCGGGAACGTCCTCCCTCGATTCCTTGCATTCTCCGAGGCGCCTTTTCCTGAAACTCCTAGCCATCCTCACCAGCCGTTCCCTACACTTACTGAAACTTATCAGTACCTGCGGGATTTTGCGGAGCCATACATAAAGCAAGGTAATATCCAGCTAAACACCGAAGTCATGAGGATCGAGGAGCTTCCAGATAAGCAAGGATGGAAGGTCCGAGTCAGGGATTGGTCGATGTGCGACGATAATGATGGTATGCCGCTGGAGACGGAGGAGATATGGGATGCTGTAGCTGTTTGTGCGGGGTACTACGATAAGCCGAATTGGCCTGACACAGAAGGGTTGAATCAAGTTAGGAAACGAGGCTTGGCGCTCCACGCAAAATGGTGGAACGGGCCTGATGGATATGAAGGCAAGGTATCTAAACTTTCATCTACACCGCCTTGAGAAATCTTTCTAATCGATCTCGTGGTTATGCAGAAAGCAATCATCATCGGCAATGCCAATTCTTCCAACGATATCGCAAGTCAGTTGGCCCCTGTCGCTCAAAAGCCTGTGTATCGTTCCATGCGTCGTCCTGCAGCCCCTTGGTTCCCTAGTCTTGCTGACTCCCGCATCAAAAACGTCAGCGCGATCAAGAAATATATCTTGCAGCCAGCAGAAGAGACAGACCACGGTATGATGCTCGAGAAAGTTACAGTCATCCTCCAAGATGGATCAGAAATCAAGGATATTGACGTGGTCATTCTCGGAACGGGATACTGTCCTCATCCAGAATTCGTGCATGTTCTACCGATTCCCGCCGATGGCACTGCTAATGCGTCGGAAATTAATAACAAAACTGTATCATCAATTGTTCCAATAATGTCATACACTACTCCCGTCTTGCCCCAATTCCGACGTATACCCTTCCTCCATCGACACATACTCTACGGGTACAACCCTTCCTTAGCCTTCATCGGCGCCATCCTCGCCATGACACCCTTCATCGTCGCCGACGTAGCAAGTACATGGCTAACGCTCGCTTGGCTTGGCGAAGTCTCGTATCCTGATTCTATCGATGAACGAATGGCGTTTGACCGAGAACGGATAGCGCAAGTCGCGAAGATGCTCGAAGTGCCTGATACCGTTCCAGAGAATGAGGCGGCTGGTGATAGTAAGGAGTCGAGCCCCGACCCCTCCTCGTCATTCGTCACATATGGTTTCCTCGGGCCAGGTGATACCGAAAACGGTGGTAAAGGAGGAGAAGCAGAGTATGCGAATGATTTGAGGGAAGATATCGTTCGTGCGAGGCTAGATTTAGACGCAGTGCTACCTACGTGGGATGAACAGGCTATCAAAGAGAGGACGGAGATGTACCCAACAAAGTACGAGGCGTTAAAGTGGGCGCAAATGCACTGTGTTTGAATTGGGGAAGAAATTAGAATAGATTGACATCTTGGGAATCGAAGTAAACGGGAACGGAAGATCACATTTTGTTGTATTGGACTCATATTTTAAGCAGCCTTGTTTGTTAATTTAATGTAATCAGGACGGATTTGTATGTTTATTTTTAGCGCAGTTATTACTCAAAGTTACTTGAACCCTAGGTTCATAAGCGCAAATAATGATTTTTTTCTTTTCAGGACCAAATGTTTTTCCTTCGAGATCCACCTTCGATGAAAAACATTCATAGATCTTACTACTAGATCCCGCACTTTTTGGAGTTCTAGTTCGGTCGAGAAAAACCTCGTCACAGTGCCCGGCGAGCTTAGAGTCCATTCAATTTGCGGAATTCGGTTCCACCCTGAACAGTCCTAGGGCATTTGATACTCCAGAAGACAGGCTTCCTACTCCATTTAATACCGTAGACTAGGTTGGAAAAAATAACTTAAGGACTTGAGACAAGTCCTCATGTGCCCGGACACTTATACCCCTTCACTTGAACCCTGGGGGCCAGCCAGAGCTCTTGATCGGGAGGTATTTGTGACGCAAGGCGGGTATATGGCACGGACTTGTATACCCCTGTGCATCAGCTCAGAGGGTGTACAAGACATTGGCAATGAGTATAGAACCAAGGACTTTAGTGATGCATCCCGCACGTCTGCTTGGATAAGTACATCTCGTCACTTGGCGGGTAAAGCAGTGTTCTAAGCGGCCATAAGGCCAAGGGGTCCAAGCTGGTCCAAGTTGCTGTATCCAAGGGTCGCCATTTTCAGTGTCCAGGTCGTGTTGCCATCGTCCAATGACCAGATTCCCGGAGCGCAATTCGTGAAGAACCTGCAAATTTAAAGCAGGTTAGTACGGGGGGCGCCCCGGGACAGTGGGTGGTCGACTCCACCCACTGTCCATAACTATAATAGGGTAACTAATCTACTGATCGATAGAGTTATTGATGTATTTGAGCTACAGACTAACTCACACTGAGAAATGAGACATGGTATCTTGAGCCTTAAGCCTGAGGTTTCAGATCTTCAAAATGTCATTCCAAGACATAATGGATATGCGCGCTCATTCTTTGGTAAGAACATGGAGGAGCGCAATGGCGGGGTTTCGAGGACTAGATGGTACTTGCGCGATTTTTGTTGCTTCAATTTGTCTTGCTGACCTTCCTCAATCTAGTTTTCGACGAATCATCTTTCAAGATCCACAAAATGAGCGAAATTATACAGCTTTCAACATATCATACGCCTGCGCTATGCTCTTGACTTCAATGGTCCTTCCTCCTTTGCAACGACCTGCTGCACCGCAGCCAACAACTTTTCATGCGCGTCCTTCACCGTCGCAATGATTCCGTAGTTTTCTCCCAGCGTCCTGCCCAATCCGAAATCCAGCGGAAGACCGCGCGAGTCGGTGATGATTCCACCGGATTCGGTGACCAGAAGGGAACCAGTTGCATGATCCTACATGATATAAACGGTGAGGAAAGAAGAGTATGAAGAGAAGTCAGCTTTTCCCCAAATGCGATCGACCCAAAGCGTGGATGGTATACTCACCCAGATCTTCTCCTTATACCCAGCCCCAGTAGGCATCCTCACATACGCTCCGCCATCTCCTCGCGCGAGGCACCCATATTTTGCTTGACTATCCATTCGAACTGGGGATTCAGTTAATCCCATTATAGCGGAGATACGGGATATGGTAGACTGAGACGAGTGTGCGGCTTCGACTGATTCAAGGAAGTTGAAGGCGGATGGTGTGTACGGAGGCATTGTAAGAGGTGTTGATTCTGCGCCGGAAAGCGTTATCTGGAGGGAATAATGGGCCGTTAGGAATCATTTAAGATCGAGAACGTAAGATCAACACACCTGCTGAGCGCCTTGTCCTCTGACCGCAACGAACAAGCAGCCCTTCTCGCCGTCCGGTTTCAACCAGTCTATAGGCAAATTTGGGCACCCGAGAACACCGAGTTGAACTTGAGCGTCGACGATTAGAGCTAGGCAAACGGCATATTGTTCTCCTCGTAAAAAACCTTTGGTCCCGTCAATTGGGTCGACTGTCCACATTCCTACAGATTCGTTGAGTCATTGATTGATTGGAATTTGCAGACCGAAAGTTAAGACGTACTCCCAGTTCTACCACCCTCATATCGTCCCCTATCAATCGCATCCAACAACTCGTCAGCATTCTGCTCTGAACCAGGTCCGATTCCCCAATCGGCATTATCCCCGATATCAAGCTCGGCTGTCAACGCTTCATTTGCAAGCTCGACAATGCGATTTCTGAGCGAAGCACCACTTTCTGTTCGTAGATCGGAAGCATCTTCTTCGCCAAC
Source organism: Lentinula aff. lateritia (assembly GCA_027886305.1). Classification (NCBI taxonomy): domain Eukaryota; kingdom Fungi; phylum Basidiomycota; class Agaricomycetes; order Agaricales; family Omphalotaceae; genus Lentinula; species Lentinula aff. lateritia. The sequence goes on along the minus strand of MU794994.1, from coordinate 28,320 downwards.
GATTGGATCATTAGGATATGCGTGGTGAAGCATCGAGCTTATTACTGCTTGGGCGGAATAGTCTGCGACTGCAAAGATCATATACATAAATTGAAATGAAGGGAAGAACGAGTGAGTTATTATACCTGTAACAGGCGACTTGTCCCCTTTGACTAACGTCTCATTCTTAACCAGTTTGTTGAATACAGAAGATGTCAATAAGCAGGCTCTTCGCACAGCAGATATCGCTAGCTGCTTTTCGATTGCATATGCGATTGACATTGTCGTAGGAAGAAGGAGAGTTGTAAAAAGAAAGTTTGGAGAGATGGAAGACAATAAACCGATACTAAATCATTTCTCGATGGGTCTCGAAGAGAACAAATCTTATTCGTTATGATTGCTCATTTTTATAAGCGGCCCGCTCGGAATGCCGACGACGCGTCAATCAAGCTGGACTACCCGAGCGAAAATCAAGAATGCTTCAACTCAAATAGATAGATACATGGATGTACAAGTTACAAAACTTGAACTGACAGGTGCAAAATCAAATCGCCTTAATATCCATCTTTATTTCATTGCTCCGAGACCCAGCTTTGTATTTTTGATGACAGCAGTGAGGGGGTTCTGCAATCCACCACTCTGCCCGATAGGATCACCCTCTGTCCATCCCATTGAAGCCAACATCTTGAATCCGATGTTCGTCTCATTGATTTTCGGAGCAGCCTATCAACGTACAGAGTTAATGATGAACACCTCACGCAAAAAGATTTTCTAACTTTGCCCACTTCATCACCTTCCCTATGTTTCGGCGTCGATTTGCTAGCTTTACCTCGCTCCGCATGTTTCTTCCACATGTCTGCCCCTCCCACAAACTCTGCATTATCAGCAAGTCCTCCCCCTCTCCTCACGATTTTTGCAACCTTTTTCTGGTTCACCCTGATCCCAGACATTGTCGTCTTGGCGAGCGTCGTATACCTCGCATCACCACTTCCTTTACTGAAGCTCTTCAAATTCAACGCAGCAGCCAGTTCGTGTATGTTTTTCCTCGTCTGATTGTTCGCTGGAGGCAACGACATCGTGCTCGGTCCTCCAATGTCATCGATAAATCGACGGATTTGTTGTACAAGGGTTGTCATGTCTATAACTCTATTCGGTAAGACAACTATAGTAGGATCGAGTTTAGCGGCAGCGAGCATGGCTTTTCGACCTTTTTTGCCACCTCGCTTTTTGGTGAGGGGGTCGGCTGTGGCAGCGAGTCGAGCAAGTTCACGTTCTTGTTTACGAATAGCCTTCTTTGCTCTGTCTTTATTCCAGAGATCGACGAGGTCGGGGGGAATGTCTTTGTGCTTATCTTTGGCTTTTCCTGTTAGTAGAATCAGTTTATCTGATCGAATGGGGGAGGTTGGTGGAAACATACGCGCGGGCTTCCCCATATCCACATCCTCAAAGTCACCATTATAGACTGCTTGAAAGACTTGTTTCTTGGACTTCTTCTCTCGACCAACGAGAATATCTTCGTTCTCATCAAGGATGTCCTGAGTTTGGATAGGTAAGCATCAAGCAAGAGTGGGGATCCAGTAGATTGCCCAGAACACGTACTTGTGGTTGAGCAATGAAATCATCATCTGCCTCCGCCCAAGTACGATTACGATCCCAGTCATCTTCATCTTCAGAATCAGAATCATCATACAAGGAAGCCTTGGCCTTGGCCTTCCCCTTGCTTTTCGCACTAGTAGCACCCGTCTCACTTGATGCTCTCTTCCGGAGATGTTCGAGTCTGGCTTGGAAGCTGGACCTGGGACTTTGATCATCGTCGTCGTCGTCATCTTCATCTTCATCTACATCTACATCTTCGTCTTCATCTTCCCCATCATCATCATTCTCGACATCCTCATCATCCTCACTGTCAATCTCAATCTCACTCCCCTCTGATTCCGCGATCAACAATCTCTCCTCAAGATCCAATATTTGCTCAACTTCATCGTCGTCGTGATCATCTCGATCTTTGTCTTCATCGTCGACGATCTGCACTTTTGCCTGATCATCCTTGGGTACATCCACCAGCGACTCCACATCTAACATTTGTACTTGCAACTGCATCTGCCCATCTTCGGGCACTTGCACTTCGGGCACTTCCACCTGCGAAGGGACATCCTCGGAACCTTGCGCCTGCTCTAGTGACAACACATCCTTGGGCACTTGTGCATCGCTGAAAATTCGCACCTCTTGCACCTGCGACTCTTGTATTTGCACTTCCACATTCTGGTGCACCTGCGTCTCCAAATGAATCTGTCCATTCTCGACCTGACCATTACCATGATCAATAGAGCGATCTCTTTCTTCTTCTTCTTCTTCTTCTTCTTCGTCATCCTCCTCGCTCTCTTCATCCCCCTCGTTCCGCTTCTCTTCATCCTCCTCCCTTATCCTCCTCTCGTCTTCCAAATCATCCATTGTCACATGTCTACTCCCACTTGGACCCATCCCTTCTACGAACCTCTTCATCGTTTCCATGTCAATATCCAGCTCCGAATCGATTTCCATTCCTTCTGCGGCGCCTAACGAAGCACCTATCGGATGCCAGAGACCTTCGGATTGTTCAGCACCACCACCTTCCTCTTCTTTGGTTCGTCCTGCTTCACCTAGTCCGTCACCATTACTTCCTTGATCCTTTCCTTCACCTCCGTCAGGTGATAGCTCGTCACCAGTGCGGGTCTGAACACGAGCTTGAGCGCTAGCTAAGACACCCAGGAGTCCAGTCGAATCCACTTTAGGAGACTGTGTGTTGTCTTCCTCGTGTCCCCAGTAAGCGGACGGGCTCCAGTTCATATACGCATTCGCATTCGCATATGTGTTTGAGGGGCTATATGGATTCGTGTTTGCATATGGGTTTGCGGGGCTATACGAATTTGTGTTCGCATACGGGTTTTCAGGGCTATACAAATTCATATTGGCATAGGGAGTTGTGTTCGTGTTGACATGCGTGTTCCCATCTGAATATAAGCTCGTGCTCGCTTTGTTCGCATACGGGTTCCAATTCCTCTGCTGTTCCTGCCTACTCTGTCTCCAATTAATCAACTGCGCTTCAGAGACATCCGCCCCTCGAGAAGCGAACGAAGAAGACGAGGGATGCCGAGAGTACGAAAAAGCCCCTCCTCCGCGCTGACCCTGCTTAGCTGCCCATTGACCTCGTTGACGAGATTTAATTTTGGCGGGTGTAGGGCTGTTGGATGTGAACACAGGTGGTTTCGTGTGGTCGGAGTTGTTGGTTCGTTCTCTATCTTTACGACTGGGATCATGTGCATGAGGGATAGAAAGTCTAGGAAGACCAGAACGATCAGCAGATTGAGATTCAACACCGGAACCAAAAGAAGTAAAAGTTATGGAATCAAGTGTAGGCGCTGGTCCGACAGCGGGAACAGCTGTCCCGATAGGTAACCCTATCAAGATGGAGGTGGTTCTAATTCCCGGCTGAAATCCTGGAGTAGGCGTAGGAGCTGTAGATCTGCCTTGACGGGGATGAGGAGCAACGTAGACCACAATGTCGCCGTCATCATCAGAGATGGAAGGAGCACCCAGTCCAGGACCGTTTACGCGGTTGGTGATGATTGGAGTCTGCATTGTTGGAGACGACGGACTCACGTCGATGAAGAAGGTAGCATTCTCTTGTTGTGCTAGCTTCTGGAACTGCTTATCTTCCTCCTTTCTCGCTCGCGGTTCATCTTGGATAGCAATAGATTGGATAGATGAAGAAACTTGAGCGAGCTCTGCATCCTCATCTCCAGCGGTAATAGAGGGGGACGTGGATGCTAACATTTCTACATTACGAGGGAATTGACTTGAGCCGTCGTATTCAGCCATGACTGTATCCAAAGATTCCTTCACTGAGGTGGCGGTTTCTTCCCGAAGATAGTTGGTCGACCTAGTAAAGCCTTCCTCCCTTTCGACAATCTCCTCCAAATCGCCTTTGCCAACCGCGGCAGCGGCGGCACCAGAAGCAAAGTTATCCATCACCTGTTGGAATCTTCCCACGTCGGAGAAATCGATTTCCTCTAAGCCTTCCGTGTTTGAATCGTCAACTTCCTGATGCTGATAGGTACCACTGAACAACCGCGCAACACGGTCTGCAGTAGGAATATGGCTTTGTTCCTCATCTCCTGTTAGCGCTTCAGGGTCAACAGCTGTATCTTATTGAAAAAAATGGGACACAGCAAGAACGTACCGGCCTCCTCCACGATTGGCTGAATGAGTTCCTCTTCAGCCTGGAACAGAAATCGGTTCTGGATAGCGGGAACAAAAACAACTGGCCGTAGCAGCGGTCTTAATGACAATGAAAGCGGTGCATCTGAGTTATTTGATACTCTATCATTTCTTGGGCTATCGTATCCATCACGACCTCGACCTCGACCTCTATTGCGTTTTGCTTGATGATTAGTATTGCTTTGGGGTGAATTATTGGAGCCAAGCCCTCTTCCCCGATCTCTTCCTCGACCCTGAGGTGTCGAAGGAGCACTAGAGTAACGTCCTGTGTCGTAGTTGTCTGTTAATGTAAGAGAAGCTATAATGAGTTCGACGAGTGGGAAGATATATATAAACCGTACTGTTATATGTCTGCAAGACGAAATCGGTGTCATCTGAAGGGTTATACCCAGTGTAGCCACCCCGGCCTCCACCTCCACCTCGTCCACCCCTGGCCCTGCCTCTGGTTCCTCGACCACGAGGATTATTTCCTCTAGTTGACCCACCGCGGGTGGATCCTCCTCCTCTGGAGGAATTGTACTTATTATAGCCCCCTCCTCGAGCCATAAGCCGATGATACGGCAGTAACTGAGTAGATTTTTTGTCCAGAAGAGTGATTGGTGTAGACGGACAAGGACTAGGTGGACGAGGACTTGGGATCATAATTCTCACAGCTTACTCATAAGCGCCGTAGATAAGATTAAAACTTGGGACACAACGACATGCAACAAAAAGAGTTCACCTCCCTTCCTCCACGGCCCAAGCTCAAATCTTCTGCAGAAGAAGCCTATCCTTGGTATTCTGTTAGCTCGGGAATCTGGGAGTATCATCTCAACTCAAGTAATTCTTTGGACTCTTCCACTGGCACTACTTCCATCACTACAGGCGAAAGATCAGTCATACAGTGGTGTGAGCCCAACGTTCAATGGCCCTTGGACAACTCCGTTATCACACACGACTACATCGAGGAAGTAATCTTTCTCGAAGGCGGGTTGAAGGACTTGACTCTTCAGCAGGAGTGGGGTCCAGGAACGTATGCCTATCGGTTACCGGGTATGAAGCATGGACCGTATCGTGCTGGCGAGAATGGTTGTCTGGAATTTGTGAGGTGTATCAGTGTGACAAAGGCAACTTGACCGATGGGGGAGGAAGTAATCTAAATGAACCACGAGCCCAAGGTCAAAACCTGAGGTACTCGGAAACGTTCAATCAGACACTCCATATCAGTGCTGATTGTTCACAGGATCCTTCTTAAGACTCATAATATCTTCTTGATCTACCCAGTGACAGTTGGAAGATAAAAATTAGAACGCGGCGTTATACGGACGCTCATCCAACGACTTTTTACACAGCATACAACGACCAATGCATTCATTCGTCATTTACCATTTAACGGGCCTCCGCTATGCATATGCGTATGCAAGCTGTCTGTCACTAAAATATCAGCCAGGTGTTGTATATTTGTTTTCCAGTCTATAATTGCAGTCCCATCCCACTGTCTCAGTGACTCACAATCTGATTCCGATGGTTTACTTCTTATGTTTTCACAGGTAAGAACGACAATAGTAGTAAGGGGGATTTGAGTTCCTCAATATTCATCTTGCATTTGGACAGCAGATATCTTTGTAGTGGTGTATACACCTCCAAAAACAAGTACAATGGGAAGACATCTTGCTGATACAACGTAAGCGCTCTTAAATTTGTGCAGAACGAGGAGCCATTCAGAGCCATGTCGCAAAGGACAAAGATGTGCATTTACTCTTGGCCTCTATATATGCACATGCAAGCTGTCGTTCACTGAAATCATGCCCGGATGGTCTAGATATGTTGCTGCAGTTCTACTGTCTTGGTGACTCATAACACGATTCTAACGCTTTGCTTCCTATGCTTTCGTTGGTGAGAACGACGATGGGAGTGTTCGTCCGAGTTCGTTCGGGAGAATACGAATCTTCAATATCCATTTTTGTATTCGGATGACAGGTATCTTTGTGGAAGTATCTACATCTTTAAAATACCAGCTCTCATGATGGGGAAGACGACTGGAAGAGATCGCGAGTGTAAAATTTCCAAGTTCAGCTCCGTCAACGGAACATGAACTCGAATCACTCAACTAGACGATATCGGATTACATTTCCAGGAACTGGCCGCTGCTTTGTAAGTATATAGAGTCGAAATGGTTCACTCATAGCCTCTCAACCTTATAGTTATGCTCTACCAACTCAACTATCGCAAGGTGAATATTAGTTCTCTTGAATTCCCTTCTCTGAACATCCGATCTCGTAGCAAAACACCGTGGCTTTGTCTCTCATACTGACCGCCGCTTGTGCTGTTGGACAAAACTTTAGCTGCTTCAGTACTGGCACGCAAGGTAACTGTGGCAATTTTGTCGACACCTTTTGTCCTTCAGTCAGTACGGTGAGCAAAATCAATATCGGTTGATTGTGTTTGAGGTGGGAGGGACTCATTACTTGTCTCTCCATAGGTCCGACCTCAAGATAGCTCTTCGCACTGTTATAATTCCGATGGGTTTGGTTTCAAGTGTATGCATTGACTGTCGTCGCATTTACCTTGTTTGTAAATTCATCGTACGGTCCTTCCACAGGTGACTTTACCGCCTTTTACGCTGTTGGCTCGGTCGATAGCCCGCCAGACGCAACTAACTGTGAACTGGTCCTTGGTTCCATTATCAAGGCCTGCCCTGCGGTTAGTATTCGTCAATACTACGGTGGTACTTCAAGTTACTTAAATTCTTTTTTTAGGGTGGTCAAGGAAGCGTCGCAGGGGGATCCTTTGTCTTCACTGTTGACCCTAACGAAGGAAGCTGTGGCTCTGATTCTTCCTCTTCCTGCAGTGGCGATTGATTTAATCTTGTCATCAGTAGTCAGCGTTTAGACATAGTTTGTACTCATGACGACATTACCCAGTGTACCTCCCCGGTTTCAGGTCGTGATAAAGTCCCAATCGAATTATGAAGTAACTTTGCATTCTGGAAGAGTAAAGAGGTAGTACAAAAACAAAACGTAGAGTAATACGCTAAAAGGGTAACAAAGTAGTCCACATAATTGTAACAAGTACTTTCTCGAGCCAAAGATCAACACCAAGCTTGACAAACTCGGATGGATTCTAAAAGGGTCGAAGTAAAGGACAAGCAAGAGGTAGAAGTAGATGTGAAATGAGCGTCTTCGGAAAGTGATACTGCGCTGGTACAAGTAACAACGGGAGATAAATCACGATCAGTTGGTAATTCTACGATGACAGATTCAACTCCTCCTGGAGAGGAGCTTTTTCGTCAACGATATAAACGGGAGGAGGAACGAAGACCTCTTCGGGATCGTATCGGTTGGGAAGAGCAATGAATGATGGTTCTTGGGTAGTGTTACCGCCCCTGACAGTTCGGTAGGCGACAACGGTGAGAACCCAGAACATCCTGAGCAGGACACCGAGGCCACAACCTGTAGTTGTTGGAAACATTTAGTAAGATTGCGTGGTCAGGGTAAGGCTGTCCGGAAACTTACCTAGAACAAAGGCAACAGCACGGCCTTCCCAAGGACCCAGGGTCATGAGAGAGAAATGGAGACGCCTGATGAAGGAAGACCTGCTGGGGATACGACCAGTCCTTGATTTGAAGTGGTGGCGGTGGTGGTGTATATGGCGATGGATAGAGCCTTCCTCGCCCTCGCGCTCCTCCATCGGGTTGAACTTGTCATGATGATGATGATGGTGTTTGTGATGAACATGACCCTCTTCGCCTTCTTCAGTTTGTATCTCCTGATGATGATGGTGCTTGAGATGAACATGTTCCTCTTCTTCTTCTTCTTCACCCTGTATCTCCTGATGATGATGATGTTTGTGATGAGCGCGGTCTTCGTCACCGTCGTGGTTATCGTGCTCCAAAACTGGCCCACCAAACGCAAAAGGCAAAAAATGGACTGCGCCTTGGAGCTTGCCACCTTCATGGTGTGTGTGAACGGGGTCGGTTTCGATCAGAGGCAGTCCAAGAGCTTGACGAAGTGTGTTGGAAATCAACAATGAACGAGAGCCAGCGCAACCACGACGAGCGCCGTTTTCTGCGTTACTCGAAGGCTTTACGTCATGAAGTTTGGTGAGGGAGATGATTTGTGCCACAGTCTCGTTATTGGGATTGGCCTGAGGGATCACAGAGGCCCCATGGCTCACGAATGCAACGCGCAGAGGACTGGCGTTTGCCTGGACTGTTAGATAGAAGAAGAAAAATAAGATGAGGCTTTTATCTCTTCATCACACAAACAGGGAACACGTACGGAGGCCAGCACCAGCGACGAAAAAAGAGACAGCAGAAAGTTTCATGGATATTGATGCTACGATTATGGATTAGGATCTGAGGAGGACTGGGAAGAGAGGTAAAACGAACTCGTTATGTATATGGATTGAGGAAAGGTAATAATTATTAATAAAACTGCTGCGCACAGTCTTTTTAAACTCCGGTTTAAAATTTAGCGCAGTGCGGGCGCCATCGGCTTTTCCGCGGTTCTTAACCATTTTCGATTAATCCGCAGCTTCAGACGAAAATGAAAGCCCCAGCGCTTAGAATCTACCGACGATGGCCTTCGAGCAGCACAAAATATTTAGCGACGGTTCATAGATTTTACGTTCACTGCAGTGGTTGGGTGTCTGGGCTTTTTTATTGTTGCTGTTCTCGCGCGACGTAACGCACAACCGCTGCGGGCTATCGGAGCTGCCTACTGCGCGGACCGATCGCCTTCGTAAAAAATCCGTAACGTCTTGATTCAGCGGAGGGCAACCAGCGCCCCCTCAAAGTCTGATTGTTCAAAATCAAAGTTTAGCTGTTAAATTTTATTGGCTGGTTTGTGCTAGTACCTGCTCCTTGATTCAACCTCGAGCTCATTTTGCGTATATGTTCTTCCAGAATCCGATCTGAGGGTCAGCCATGCAAAGAGCATGGTTTCACGATACTTAGCTCAACCTTGGACAGCTTACTTCCTGCTTCAAAGTTCGATCCTCATTCACAAAGCCGCTCCGCGGCGAACAAACGTCCAGTTCATCACTTCATTCGAAACTCATACCCGCCGTCTACTGCCACGTACATACATCATACGGGACCAGGCCTCAGGCTCCAAACGTCACTTCTGAGGCAATCTTGTTTCTGGTAAGTTTGTACAAGCAACTTTGAACAGTGGGTGATACCTTTGGTTCGCTAGTTCGCTAATCGATAGTCTACAGTAATTAAGTATCTTTTTGCGAAGCGCTTTGTACATGCGGATTTTTTGTCAGCTATGTAATCATTATCATTTCCCAGTACGTTTCCGGGCCCGGGCTCTTGTCGGAGCAAAATATATTGGAGACAAAAAGTTGGCAACAATGAACATGCCCCGCAGAGCACTGTACTGTATGTTACACTGTATGTAGTAGCTGATTGTAACGCTTGAGATGGTTCCGCTTCGCATGGAGCAGTGACGAGCTGAGGCAGCTTGAGGATGCAACTGGGATCTCTGAGGTCCTGATGATATATGTACATTAGACAGAAGGGAACTTTAGTCTGGATAAGATGATTTTGAGATCATTTACATTTACCCAGCAGGGATGAACTGCCTGCGCCAGACGAAATGATCAATCGCCGCACGTGTAGGTAGAGCTCCTTTCAAATTGGAATCTCAAACTCAGTCTTCAATTTCTGGAGGAAGAATAGACAAAAAATTATTCCGACACGGGGAATCGAACCCCGGGCTATCGCGTTAAACATGAGAGGCGATAATGTTAGCCACTACACCATATCGGATGTATCATTCTTCAAAACTCAATCAAATTAAGTACGTTTTGGCGCTTATATACAGTTTGTTCCGTATGTTTTTTTGTTCACGAATCACAGCGCTCGTAAATCAAGCATCGAGATATATATGTACAATTGGTTGTACTGCTCTAATCCATCTTCGACTAAGGCCTGCTTTTCCGGGCGACGAATGCGCAAACCAAGGGGTTTACTTACTCGGCTTCGTCATCGGGCGGAGCTTGATCCATAGTAATACGGGCGAAGCGGAAAGGCGTTGTCAGTTCTGACTTCTTTATTTTCCACCATCATCTTCAAGTCGAACGACAAATTTCAAACAACGATTCAATCATGGCCCCTTCTGTAACAACTTCTCCATCTAATGGACATGTATCGGTGAATGTTGCAGGCTTGAAGGCCACGAACGGCAAGGGTGGCAACACCAAGTCGGGCGCGCGACATGCGAGTTCCGCCGAAGTCATTCAAATGGAACACCAATTCGGTGCTCACAAGTAAGTCGTTAGAAGGATGCGAAGGATGCCCATCGTATTATCACCTTTGCTTTTAAATACATCTGCTGATGCGAGTTATTTTTGCCGTTAGTTACCATCCCCTACCAGTCGTATTTGAGCGTGCTCAGGGAGCCAAGTGAGTGGTTTTCGCCACTGGACTACTCATGGACTATAGCAGTTTTTCAACTTTAGAGTATGGGACCCGGAGGGCAAAGAATACATTGATATGCTATCTGCGTATTCGTAAGTGACGTACTATTCATCTATCTAAATTAATCTCATTGACGAAATTATTTAGAGCTGTGAATCAGGTCAGTATCCTCTTTGCTCGTCCGCTGCTGCTGCCCGACGATGCCATTTGACATGAAACTGTGCCCACTGCAAGTTGAAGAGGTCAATGTCGTCGTCGTCCTTCTGTACCGATATCACGGGTGAGGCCTCAATACGGGCCTTTCAGGCTTTCAGAAATCGGCTTAGCAAGATCCCCAAAGATTTCGAGTTCATTCTATGCTCTTATCTCGCCTTTCATACCACAGCTAATACCGAGTTTCATAGGGCCATTGTCACCCACGGATCGCAGCGACTCTCATAGAGCAATGCCAGAAGCTCACATTGTCTTCTAGGGCGTTTTATAACAGCGTGTTCGGCCAATTCGCACAACAGATCACCGAAATGTTTGGCTACGACATGGTTCTGCCTATGAACACGGGTGCAGAAGCCGTTGAAACGTCACTGAAGCTTGCAAGAAAATGGGCGTATGCAAAGAAAGGTGTTCCAGAGGGCAAGGCGATGGTTCTATGCGTAGAGAACAACTTTCACGGACGAACTCTCGGTGTTATCAGGTATGTTCATGAAAAATTCCGAGTCCGTGGGTCTCACACACCCATTTCCATGTAGTATGAGCACGGATCCGGAAAGCCGGACAGGATTTGGGCCTTACCTCGAAGGTGTTGGACCCACCTTTGTTGACGGAAGTCAGGAACGCACTATCCGATATGGCATCGTAGAGGATCTAGAGCGCGCGCTCGAACTTCACGGAAAGTATGTAGCTGCGTTCCTCATTGAACCGATCCAGGGTGAGGCAGGGTGAGACATCGTTTTCAAGTATCCCCAATCTACCCAATTCGTGACCTTCAATAGGATCGTCGTACCGGAACCCGGCTACCTTGCTCAAGTACACGCTGTTTGCAAGAAACACAATGTTCTTCTTATATGTGATGAGATTCAAACGGTACGTCTAATGCACTTGGCGTTGCGTAGTACAATTAAACGTCATCTTTTCCTCCGTAGGGTTTGTGTCGTACCGGAAAAATGCTTGATTGCGAATACGACAACGTTATACCTGACGTTGTCCTTCTTGGGAAGGCTTTGTCAGGTGGAAGTACGTCTCTCCTTTTCGCTCCAGTTATTAATTTTCACGTTTACACTCCGGTTTACTCGCTTGGTAGTGTATCCCGTTTCAGCAGTCCTTGCAGACCGGGACATCATGCTCTGCATTAAGCCTGGCGAGCACGGAAGTACTTATGGGGGGTAAGTGGTATTCATTCTTTCTACGTTACCCGAGACTCCCGTATTCCGTTTCTGGTTTCTTGCTCATTCTCATTCCTCTTCTCTTATCCGGTAGGAATCCACTTGGATGCGCAGTCGCAATGACCGCACTTCAAGTTCTCCAAGATGAAAAGCTAGCTGAGCGAGCAATGGCTTTGGGTGGACTCTTTCGATCTTCAGTCTCTGCCCTAAATTCTCCCCTAGTACAAATTGTTCGAGGGAGAGGTTTACTTAACGCTGTGGTCATTGATGAAAGCAAGAGTACGAAAGGAAGGACGGCATGGCAGCTCTGTCTATTGCTGAAGAGTCACGGGGTGTTGGCCAAGCCTACGCATGTTAATATGTAAGTCACGAAAATCTTGGGTTCTTGGCAACGTTACCATTTTGCCACAACAGAATTCGGTTTGCTCCACCGCTGGTCATCTCGGAAGAGGATTTATTGAAAAGTGTCAAAGTCCTTGGGGAATGTTTGAACGACCTTGATAAAGTGATTGCCCCTGTTGTAGTTCCTCGTTTTTTTGCCATTACTGACATCTCCCACCTAGTTGGATGTCATTCCAGGTGATGAGCTTTAAGCACAAGCAATCGAACTTTCGTTTCGTAGTCATTTTACCCATGACAGGGTAGAGTGTTACATACAGTGCTTTGTGTAATTTTTTGCTTGCTCAATTTTTTTCCATCTCTTTGTGTTTGTTTATTTGTGCGATTCATTTTGCCCTTCAAAAAGGATTTCAGCAATGGCTCTTCGAAGCCCGACGGCCCCGACCCCTCTCGACCAAAAATGTATAGGCAGCAATAAATGCTTGGTAAAAAATCCATAACCATTTCGCGAAGCACTGTGTCTGTACTCAATGCAAACCATTCACGTACAATTGTGGCCTGTTCAATGCAATTATGATCGTCCTTTATGATTGTAGATTAGATCTTGCTTGGAAATACGAGCCACGCGTCTTGAAATTTTGAAGAAATTGGCGGAAAATGTCTATACATAATGGCGGCGGACCTTCCTTCCCGCGAAGCTAAGGTATTCGTCTCCAAAAGTCTAGTCCTCACCTATCTTGTTTGTGTGTTCCGTCCCAAGGTTACTACCAAGGCTGCTACCTGGTGGCTACTACCAGGGTGGCTACTTTCTACTTACCGATGAGCTCTAATGAGAATCACTAGGTCTACTTCAAGTTGTCTTATGCACGATTTATGCAAGGCCAGTTCACTCATCTCCTTGGTTACAAAAGAGTCCTAACAAACTTGGCCAGAGGAACTCCGCGTGTGGAAAGGTGTGGAATGTGAACTGTAGCATTGACTTGTCTGTCCTTCCTGCGCGCTGGTCGGGCGTCGGTTGTACTCCGATTTTTATGTGAAGGATTTTATCGCTAAGTATCGGATTAACATTCAGTGTTGGAACTGCGTCGTCTAGTACTGATCTGGAACCGATAGATAGATAGATTGTACAGAATACACGGCGCTAAACATCAGCGAGCTGACAGTGGTCCCGAATGGAAACTGCCGGTCTCGGACGTCGATCCAAGAGCGATGTGGTCATATCTCATTGAACGCTTGGATTATTGCTTGTGTCAAAGTGTCAGTTCCTTTCTTAGATCCTTAGTACACTTATCGGCTTTGTCAGTCATAGTATCACCTGTCTCCACGCTGAAATGCTGGTCGGATGCACCACATCTCATCATGGCAAGTGTCCACAAAGACGAAAAATAGTCTGGACGAGACGGATCTTGAATATTGAACGCCAACTCTGGACCTTGGATTCTTTCTATCTTTTACATCGACCCTTTCCTGACTATCAACATATTCTTGACCGATTACTACAAGCTAAAAAGTACACGACAATCGTCGCTGATAGCAATGAATTACTCACGTCTCCAGGAATTAGCAGGCTAGCCCGGTCATTGAGATGATTCGCCCGTGATTCCGAGCCCTCGACCGCCTCATAACATTCTGTGCCTATATGCATTACAATATGTATAGCAGATATTTTGGCCTAGTTAAGGTTGACTGGAGCGTGGCTACGCCGCCATCCATGTACCTGCCGTCTATCAAAAGCTTCAGTCTCTTCTGTGAAAAGTAGGTGTAAGCACTCCACTCCTCTCAGGTTTGCGTTGGCCAACAATCGCGGGTCGGAGTTGTGGCGACCGAGACTAGTCTGCTCAAAGACCCAAAAGCATGCCCGCTACTCGTTCTGATTCACTAGATTGATACAGAAGACAGACGTACTTATCCGGATCCGGGGTGTATCCACGGAATATTGCCTCATATTGCTGCCCTTCGAGTGAGACCCTACAGGGACGTCGCCGGCTCCTTTAGTGACTAGGATTCCCTAGGGCTACTTCAGGATACCAACAATGAGCATGCGCTACATTGGTGATCATCGCAGTCATTGTAGTTCATCATTCAGAGAATCTGGTCTAATGTATGGTGGAACAGAATCACCTTTGGTTTTCCGAGGGTAAATGATTTTAAATGGCTTCAAACTTCATGGCCGCAAGGACCTCTAGCCGTAATCTGTTGTCTATCCCTCGATTTTTATCCCTCTCGACGGTAGATCATGAAGGGCCCGAGTTTCCAATGAGCGGGAAGTCCGAGGTATGTATAATAGTTTAGCTCATCTGTAAAACCGATCCGATAGTAGCATATTTCACTTCAGTAGTCTCAGAGTAGACCTTTATGAGGGCAGTTGGCATCCAATTAAGATATGTATGTATCTCATCATTCACAGTCGACATGACTGTGTTTTTTTGTGCACAAGTCGATTATTCGTCGAATAATTCAGCGAAAAATAGCCGAAAGCAGAAATAATTAATAGAGCTTTACTTACATATCTATGTCCATCAAAGAAAGACAGAATACCAACGAACTACGGTTGAGACCAGGCAGGGCCAGTTTGGAATACATGCATATTAGGAAAGGAAATTACACGGCATAGTCCAAGTCCAAAAAAACCGAAGTACTAAACACCGGTCTCTTGAGGAACTTTATTGCGCGGCCAGTCCCCAAAGCTCGGTAGAACTTATAACAGGAATCCAGGCTCTTGTACTTCTTCTTCTACTGTCCCTAGATTATCATATATATACATAACTATAATATTGTCTCTTTTAGACAACCCTCTGGCCATGCACAGGCCGAAAAACAAGATACTATATCATTATCTTAGACACAATCCACCTCTATCGGATGAACGCAATCGCACTACACGCGAAATTAAATAAGTAGACAGTGTGCAGCGTGCGTATAAGCTCAAAGAGAATGAAAAAATACAAAACTTTCAATGTTTACTTTGGTCAGATAATCTTGAAGCATTCAATCAAGCCTTACAGGCGAGGTTCGGCATTTTGTCAGGGTTTATCTTCGAGGGCGCATTCTCGAATCTCGGGACAATTTTCGCTTTCGATATGAGAGGCAACCGGCTTTCCTACTTCGATAGAGTGTATCAAATAATGTTTCATCCTTTTTTGTCAATGTCATTCTTCCCCGTTGCTAGATTGAGGGTCATTGAGTCTAAGGCTTATGGACTTGAGAGTATGCAGTGGAAGGGTATAAAAGACCAGTTGAACCCGAAACAAAGCAATAACCCGATAACCACCGCCAAACAGTATTCCCCTTCTCGATTCCGAATCGCTTTCATGCCGTCGCAACAGGTCTGTTTGTTTCTGTATGACTTAGATTCCAGTTAGACAGGGTTGAGATAGGACAACAACACTCAGCAGCAAATGGAATCCCCCAGAGTCCCTCGACGAACACCAATGGCTTGTCAATTTTGTCGAGGTACTGCTATTGTTATTATATCGGGCAGAAATTTGCTTGTCAATGCTCCTTACTACTAGGTCGTAAGCTGAAATGCGATGGAAATCGTCCATCTTGCGCAAATTGCAATCGTCGCGGCTATCCTTGCGTATATACACCTGTGTAAGTAAGTTCCCTTATGAAGGGTTCAGATACTTACTTTTGAATTCTAGTTCCGCCGAGCAGAAATGAAACAATACAAGCCTCACTGGCGATATAGAACTCATACCAGTATAAGATTGTACGTTCTCTTGGCCCCCGTACAGCGTACAATCCGAATTTTGAACTGTAGTCATCTTGTATTCGTTAAATTATCTTTGTTGCCTTGCATCCGAAATTGAATCGGTCTAAACCAATTACAATCAACCTTGCGTTAGCCTAGCATGCTGGACGCTGTACTTTTCGACTTCTTGATATTATCGGGAAGGAATTGTCATGACTGGGGATTCTCGAAACTTGAAATATTGGAGCCATTGGTTTGAAGAATATTCGAATGACCGTCGATTCTTTGAGCTCTTTTCGAAGAAATAGAGTGAATGCTGGTCACTGTCAACGATGGAGGCGTGAGAAATAATTCACAGAATGTGATTTACTAAAAAGCTTACTTACAATCCGTGTGTTGAGTGTTCGATGCCGATCAACCTTCAAGCGCAAGCTGTGGATGAAAATTGCGAGGTTTTCTACATCCCGAATTTCGTGACGGTCAGCGGCATTGATGGCAATAGGATTTTGCGGTATTGCTCACGGCATCAACAAAAATAGGAAGAAGAAGAGGGCTATCTCATTCGTAAAGTATGTTCGTTTTTCAAGGAGCTGCAGGCTTTATGTTATCACTTTCCTCAATGCGGATTCAGATCAAGGACACTCCTCAACACAGCTGGAAAGGGCTTGCAAATCGAAGGTGATATTTCACAAAAAAAAACAAGGATACTGGGGAATGACGGTCAGGAGTCTCTCAGGCTGCAGATATGGGGCAAGTTATACTGCTGAAGCTCACAATCTTCTATTGCATTCCTCAAACTACGTTGCAACAGGAGGACAGCTGACAGGCAAAAATGTTTTGTTGTCGCAGCCGCTTCCCCCATTCGTTGAAATATAGTGCGTGAGGGCCTTTTCTTGTTCTTCTATGTTAAAGGATTCAACATTACAGCCCTAACATTGTAAACCGCATACAATCTACTGGCGTATTCCGTGCTTCCACTCATGGAGCGCCCAGTAAGATAACACAGCTCCCTCAATAGACTTCCACCTTAACACGGTCTCTGTAGATCATATCATTGTCAACGAAGTTGAATTTCTCTTCTGTTGTTAAATATAGGCTTCGTCACGAGATTAATATTCTCTTAGTATCTACCAGGGCAAGGAATTATGGTACACCCTCATGCTATTCTATTCTCTGCAAGTTTCGTTAATGATTATTGTCTTCATACAGCCTCACCAGGATGGCCCGGCATACCACCCAGTTGTCGCTACTATATCTCTAGGAACCCACACGGCATTTCATTACTACAAGTATACGACTGGAAGTCAAGGTCAAAACGCTACCGAACCTAGGTCTGAAGACGTGGCACGAATTATAGATCCCACTCCAGTTATGTCCGTTCTTCTAGAACCCCGCAGTGTCGTTATAACTTCTGGATCACTGTATACATCACATCTTCATGGGCAAGTTTATTTGACTGTATTTTATCGTTGTGCTGAATCATGTATGGATAGTATCGGGAATCAGATTGTTGACCATTTTACTGCTGGGATTGACGATTTACATCCCCCGAAATTCGCTGACCTTGATGTTACTGTTGCAAATTGGAGGCTTCTGGGTGGAAGGG
The DNA here is from genome assembly GCA_027886305.1 of Lentinula aff. lateritia. NCBI lineage: Eukaryota > Fungi > Basidiomycota > Agaricomycetes > Agaricales > Omphalotaceae > Lentinula > Lentinula aff. lateritia. The sequence goes on along the minus strand of MU794994.1, from coordinate 10,660 downwards.
ATGTGAAAGATGCTGTAATCAATGATGGTTTTCTTGAGCGGGGTATAAGATACAGCCTGACCTGCCGTGATGTCGAAAAGGTGGCGAACAGTGCGTTACTGGGACGGTGATGTGAGGAAGCTTTCGGTGGGATCCGGAATGGGTGCAGTGCCATCAATTTCCCTCACGAATAATTGGGAATTCTTCGGCTTGCATGAGTGAATTTTGCTCAATGAACACTTGTATACACCGTCGAGATATACAAATTCGTCAATCTGAATTTGCCACAATATGTCGCCATTGTGTATGAGTCAAATGTAAAACGTACCAACGTTTACAATTTCATTCCTGATTTAATTCTCAGAAAACTAAAGGGCGCATTCCATGAACCTGCTGCCTGGAGGGAGGTCCTGCCACCGGTAGGATTGTAGATAGCGTTCATTTCGGCATGCATCAGTAGTGGCGCTCCATGGGAATTGATTGGGGAGTAGGCTTCATCATACCGAGGTCGCTGGTGGTTATATTCAGAATATAGGACCTTGCCCCCTTCTAACAATAATACAACCCAAGGTGAAGAGCATCGGAAACTATTCAATAAAACAAGCATTCCATAAAAGGGGTTTACGACTGACCTTCGATGCAGACTAGGCACCGAGTTAGATAGAACTCAGAACTGCGAATTTCACATTTCTTGAGAATTAGACGAAGCTTGTATCAACTTGTGGTTATGTGTTAATGGTTGAATTTCAAGGAGATGTCGGGCCGGCAACGATTGACTACATGTCATGAATAGGAACTGAGAGCGACACGGGTCACATAATTCACGCATCCAGAAAAACCTCAGACATTCCCATTATTTTCCGGGTCGACTGTAAGGACCGGTAAGGTATGTTCCATTAAAGCTCAGTGATTGTAATAGTAAGATCGTGTTCATCCAGTCATTACCAAGGTCTTTATATATAGTCATGAGTATAGATCCCCGGATGGATCGATGTTCTATGTCGGATGTCCACAGCCTCGAGAATACTACATCTGCTTGGACAATAGTATACGATTAGCCAGTGCTGACAAGTTGGCGTCACCTAACACCACTTCTGGCGCATATTCCACACCAAATGACTCCTTGATAGCGGAACATATTCGTTTCGCTTGAAGCTCTGACCAGAAACTGAAATCGTCTGGGTCTGGTCCCCGTTCTTCCACGTCCGATTGAGAATAAAGATCAGCGGCGCGCTCAGGAGGATCCAGCTCCACTCGTGAGATTGAAGGGCCTTGCTCGAGAGTGGGGGTGTTGTCATCTTTGCAAGAGAGCGGGATTAACGACGGGTCCGAGTCAAGACATAGAGGAACTATCCGCATAAGAGTCTGGCGGACTGCGCTGAAATTGAGCTCTGCTGGTGTTTCAACTGCGCACACAGTTTATCAGTCCACAGATATATTATCAAACAGAGAGAAATGAGACCCACCATAGATTTCGATAGGACCATCCATACACATAACGTTGTATTTTCCATCATGATGATATCGAATCTGAAGACAGTCCCGTCGAAATTTCTCAATTTCTTGAAAAGCATATGCTCACCTCGTAGCGCCCAGTGATCCAAGGCAAGTTGTTGTCTTTGAAAGTCACAACACCGCTCTCAGGATCTTTCACCGGAACGTCCGGACGACCACGTCCCAAGGGTATATCACCATCCCATTCCTCGTCGTGCACTGGTACCCACATACCCATGGAGGAAGTTTTCGTGATAAGACTGGATTTATTAGCTCCGACCTACAACAGGTGCACCACAGATATCAGCAATTGCTCCGCAGACGCCGAGGGATATTTGTTTGTCCGAAAAAGAACGATACTGACTCTGTAAAGACCGATCCAATCCTTCCGGGAATGCATATGAGGCGCCTGCCATCTGATCTTGATAGGTTCGCCGAGATGGAAGCGAAGTGTTCCATCAGAACTAGGCAAGATGGTGGCTCTGTACTTGGAGGTATCATAGGATGACATGTCACTGACAACTCGACTAGAAAAAAAGCTGTCAAGATGAGAAAAGGTAGAACGAAAGGGTCCACATACGTGATGACTAATTTTTCTCGGGACTGTTGCAAAAGGACCTTTGTGTCGAAGACGACTCCTGAAATTTTAGGGCGAGCTGAAGGAACGGCATGAATTCACCAGATCTGTCCGAGCAAACTCGGCCATAACTTACATTTAGCCAAAAACTCTTCGACAGCGTCTGCAGTCTCTTCAAATACCTTGTCAAATGTACCCTTTACTTCTTTAGCGACACGCTTCAACTCGGGCGCATGTTTCCCAGCACGAGACTCCAAAAGTCTAGCATTCTTGCTTGCAACATTCTTTATGACCTTGATGAAGCCAGCCTCCTTGCGCAAAGAATCACCATAGAACTTCGTCATGTGCGGGCTGTGTGAAGACGAAGTGGTGAGTTATACATTCCAACCTATCCAAACAAGCGACGTACTTTTCGACACTGCTAACGAACCACCAATGTCCCAAATGCTTAATCACAGCAAGTGAAAAGACAAGTTTACTACCGCTGATCAGCCCAAGGCCAAACCAAGCAGCACCACCCATCATTTCTGGATTATTGAGGTACCTTCATATACCATATTAGGGCACAGACAAGACAAAAAGAAAATCACTGCACCGATAAATCCCAGAATACTCTAAATGAGAGGGGAACTCTTCCATGAAGAAATCACCGAAGAACCACCCTGCGTCCTGGTCAGTCATTTTTCCGTTCCAAGACAAAGACTAAATTTACCAAAGACGCCCAGAACTTCGTATGATTCAATGGTCGCCCATACATGCAAACCGACTAATAACTGGGTGTAGTTTCAGTATTCATGAGCAGGAAATGGAGGGAAAAGGCTGACTGCTCCCAATGTGTGGCGCAACAATTCAACTCCGACTGTCCAGTTAGAGGGAATCGAGTAAGTACGCCATACAAGTCCAATGAAAGACACTGCAGAGTGAAAAATAAGCGAACGAGTGCGCAAAGCAGAGTCAGTAAAATCGCACATACCATATGTCATACAAAGAGAAGCATTATAGATCGCCTTGAAATTGGCGAACGCTTCAACAATCGCACCCTTGGCGCCTTCTTCATTTCCGAAAGTATAGTGATAGTTCTTCATGTAATGCTTGACCAGGAACTTGCTCTTGCTTTGAGCTCGCAAAAGGAACCCGAGTCCAAAGACGTGGAATAAGCACCACGTGAGTGCGTGTATGAAGTGCACCGCAACGAGGGATGAATGAGATGCGAAGACGGATGAAGGTAAAAGGGTGAAGAGGGCCACGTAGGCAACTAAGATAACAAGTAGAGCGTCTGGCGCACTGTACGATGGAAATTACGCATGAGGCACACGAATACCACAAATCTAAATGTGGATACGAACCGTAAAACATCCAGGTTTCGGAAAATCACCATATCACGTCTGAAGTACTTGTTCAACAGATCATGTTGGGAAACTGATTTCCGGGTCTTGGATTTCAAGTCTCCAGTGCTGGTAGTAGACAAAGAGCTAGCGGCAGACCCCTGTTGCCGGTGGTGGGAAGACTTCCTGGCTCGCGGACTCTTTGGGCTAATACGTCCACTGCCATTTCTCACAGGGGACCTTAATTTTGAATTGGTCTTGAGTACAATGCCGACGTGGTTCTCCTTTTCTTCGATTTCAGTTTCCGTCTCGGTTTCTAAGTCGGTATCGGTAGCAGTCTCTCCTTCGGTAGCGGACGGGGTAGTCAACTCAGTATCACTTTCCTCGACTTCCGAAATTTCAGTCCCACTGGTGCTAAGAACTGTCTTGTTGGTAGACTCCAGTGACGACACCAAGGGAGTGCGTTTCGCAATCGCTTTGCGCTGTCCGTATAGGCGTTCGATATGAGGATTCTCAAAGAAAACCAAGAACGCGAATTGCGCGGCATGGGCCGCAAGACTGACAAAAAGAACTCCGTAGCTGCCGGAAATGAGCGAGAGGCCGTAATAGCCCGCGTAACCTTTGAGGTTAACAGAGAAATTTCGGGATCAAAGAGAACGCAACGGGAATGTGACATTCTGGCTTACCAACAGAGTACATAGGATGAGGAGCCAATTCGAAAACGCCATCGAATACCAACGCGCCACGTTGAAAGAAACAATCACCCCAGTACCAACCGTAATCTTTCACAACAGCATGAGCTTCTGTCTTGACCCAAAGATTGAACCCAATGAGTGCCAAGCCTCCGATCCACCTGGAGGAAATGAACACTCGTATGTCAACATGGGCGTGGAAGAAGGAAAGAAAAGCGATATGTACCTCATTACGTGGACGAAATTGGAGAGGCCCTCAGGGACGCGGAAACTCGCGAATGCAAACATACAATAGGCTACGAAGTCACTAGTGGGACGAAGAAAAATAGAAAAGGCTTTAGCGGGAACCTTCTGCGACATGAAGGGAGGAAGTCATACTTCAACAAAATGATGTCTACAGCTTGGCGGAAAAGTAGCCAGGTGTTATACTCCATGGGAAGCTCCTAAGTGAAAAGTTACGAGCAACAAAGTAAGGGGAATGTGTAAACATGAGCGAAGCGCATAATAACATACATCAAAGGAATAATCCTTCCCCATCTTGCCTGCCAACTGAGCACGTACCCAGTTCCTCACTTCCGGACGCCGTTTTTCATCCATCCAACCAAACTTTTGTACTTGTTTTTCGATCCATTTTCGTTTGCTTTGTTTGGTGAGGACCCAGCCAAGTCCAGCATCATACGCAGCTCGCCAGAATGCGAAATAGAGGAAGAAAAAAATCTGGGAGACGTGTCGGGGGAAAATGAAGTACAACACAATCTGAGAACCAAGAAGAGTCAAGCTGAGGATGTCGAAATGACTCTTTGGGTAAGCCGGATTGAACAGCGTCAGGACATCGTGTGTAGTCGGAACGCGAAAAACTATGCTGCGAATCAACAATTGTTACCGAAAGCTGCTGGCAGTATGAATGCACCTTCGCCACTGGGCGTTTTTCCCCAAACAACTTCGCGTTTAGTTTTGTTGTCAGCTGTGGACTCCTCAATTTCATTGCGGACATGAGTATCGTTAGTAGCAGGAGGAGCGCGCTGTCTCAAGAAACTCTGAGAGTTGGACGTCGCCATTGGGGACGGAGGAGGTATTTTAGCCCAGGCGTGCTTTTGTTCGAAATTGACATATCGGACCGGATATCCGAAGGAGCTGGGAAATTATTACCACAAGAGGATCATTCTGCACACGACCACTTAGAGTTTAAAGTTCCAACAGTTACAACTCGAGACCAGTAGACACCCAGCGATACCTTTGATTGTGGTAAGGACGTTGTATACAGCGGTACCTCAGTAGATCATAATGAATACATGTAAGGCCATCTCGTAAGGCGAACATTCGTCCAAAAGACCTACCATGATAATTGCCTGTGCATAATCGTCCCCTCCATTGAGTAGCAACTTGGGATAGAAATTGGCAGGCCGCGCTCCGTTTAAATATTGAGGGGGAATTTCGAGGAAGGAAGGAGTAAATGAATGCTCAGGATAGAACAAAAGTAGGGAGGTAAAGGGAGGTAAGCAGACTATCATGAGAATGTTATGTAAAGTCGGGAACGTGTGCAGAAGCAAACCTGGAAGCAGATGGCTGAGAAGTTCAATCTAGAATAGATGCTGAGATTTTTATTTTTGTATCTCATAATAATCCTTGCATCGGACAGATCGCAGAAATCAGAACACGATTAGCATGCTGTGCCTACGTATTGAATGTAGCCTACAGGTGAGAAGTGAGTTTTGTGAAATGTCGTCGTTGAGAAGTCGGAGCCAAGATTCCCCCAAGGAGGGAAGCACTGGGAAGAATGAAAAAATTCGGGAACGGTTTTGAGGAGCGGTTTTTGTAAGTTAAGGACATGTTAGATCGCATGAATTTATTAGCCACCCCGGATAGGTCTAGGAACTCCGTTTGGTGTTTTTCTCCTCTTCTCTCCCTGTTTCGTTAGCACCCATTCACTTGTACACCACATATCACCCCCTTCCACTTTCTGACCTTCTCCTATAGCCGCACTTATAACCTACAAAAGATATACATTCTTTCGCAGATCGAGGTTTTTCTCAACATAAGGATCGATAGAATATTGTTACGGCATAACACGATTATTGTATGGAGCCATTACAGATACTGATGTCTCAACAAGGCTGACTCGTATCACTATGTAGTACTAGAGTAGGCCAGGTAGCGCCACCAACATTTTTACTATGCAGGCGCCTCCTCCATTCCCAGAACATGCGCGACTTTATCATGACGAGGGATGAGGTTGATCCTGAAGGGTACAGGCGATCGTCCTGACAGACCGTCATACTCTTTGAGATCTATAGGCTCGTCCGGAAGCGACTCCATAGTGAAGGCCCACAGCATGCGAGAGATGGTTAACCAGATCTCGCGTTCTGCCACAATCATGCCCGGACAGATACGACGCCTATAAAGACCGCAATGTCGTCAACGGCGGAAGCATGGAAAAAGACTGTTAATACTACGTACCCAGCACCAAACATCCAGTGGTCACGCTGATACGGATCCGTCAGATTTGCGCTATCTGCAGAAGTAAGACTGTCATCGAGATAACGCTCGGGGTTGAAAGTGTCCGGCTCAGGATGGCGCGAAGCGTCATGGTGCATCGTCCAAGTGTTCAATACCACAACCGTGTCTTTCGGGATAAACTGGCCTCTATATGTGAAATCTTCACTGGCAACATGGGGAGTGCCCAGCCAGAAGGGATTGTGGCATCGTTCGACCTATGATCACAGGTAAGAAAAGAGAATTTGCGGCTTTTGCAATCAGAAGCACGTACCTCCTTGATTATAGCATGGCAGTAAGGGAGGTTCTAGTAAGAAGCCCTTAAGTTTTGACTTCCCTAATAAATTGATTTGATGAAACTCACCTTCTCATCCTCTACAGTTGGCAGGCGGTCGCGTCCAACAACTTTGTCCAACTCTTCATGTGCCTTGCGTTGAATCTCCGGGTAAGCAGGTATGAGCGCCGAGAACCATTGCATGATCGCCGCAGTCTACAAGAAACAAACGATGAGTGCACTGTACACATGATACCTTAAGAATTCTTGAGGTACCGTTTCAACCCCACCAATCATGAACGCCGAAGCGAGAATTGCCATATCTAGATGTCCCATTTGTTCCTCCTCCTTGGTGTCGATCATAGTCTTTGCTAAACAGTCCGGAACATTGACACCCATCTGCATTTTATGTTCGATGTCCTTGATGAAGCCCCCGTACGTTTCTACGAGACCCTGATGGAGCTTCTCTCCACGTACGCGCATCGGCGTGCGGAAATTTTGTAAGAATGGGATGAAGTCGACGAGGTTTGACATAGGACCAGTGCTATTCCTAAATCACACAAGTTTACAAGTATTTGCACGGGGGGATCATTACATTGAGTAGAGGAATTACTCACATGAATTCGCGACTGAGTTTCAGTGCTCGCCCAACCAATGGATGATAAATACTGTCGGTGCGGAAGCCGAACACAATGGACAACATATTGTTTAACGAGGCACGACCTGCGTGAGGCTATGATATGTGTAAGTGCCCGAAAGGAACATCTTTCTCAAAATAGTTCACCTGCGGGTTGATGGGAACTTGACCAGCTTTACTTTCTTGATACATAGCCTTGACGAGGACAGTGGCCTCTCGATCTAGAATAGGGGTGTAACTATCAACTGCTCGTTGATTTAACCATCCCGATGCAATACGACGATGTTTGCGCCTGTATTATATATCATTTTGAACTTCCGGGTCTCGAACTATTGCGCCAAACACTGACCATCGGTCATTGTATGGGGTTGCAGTTATTCCCCTGCCAGCAAAGACTGTCTGGCTTTTGATGAACATTTCCTTCCTCGAAGAGAATACGGCGCCGTTAGTGACCTAGACGTCAGCAGAAAGGTCAACGTTAATAAGAAGAGGCTTGGTTCCACGCTTACAATAAGGTCTTTAACGATGGCCGGGCTTGATATTATGACAAAAAGCTGGTTTCCGAGCCAGATAGAGTACATGTCGCCAAATTTCTTTGCCCAATAGTCAAGCGTAAGCTCTGGGTACTGAGTTAGAAAGGGGAAGGATCCTGGTATGGTGGAGTCAGATGTCTGTCTCGAGCCTCCAAAAGTTGAAAAAACACCGACCGAGAAGCGGGAGGCCTGGCGGATCAAGAAAAATAAGTAGAAGAGCAGTCAGTCAGTCTCCCCGACTGCAATTCGAACGGCGGGGGATCACGAACCTCTTGGGCCAGCAGGAATGCCATTCCCATTTTTATCGAGCAACGAAGATTCGAAGAAAGAAAAGATGTAGTACACAGCAGTCGCGATCGCTGCAGCAGCAATCACTACAGATGTTGGTTTCGACTGGAACAAAAAGTCTTCGACAACAATGTGCAAAGTTGCAGCTTGCTGAATGGTGGTGTTGGTTTGGGAATCCATGAGTATGATGAGGAGGATGGAACTACTCCCTCTTTCTTATATACTAGTAACATCTTTGCAGGATTTTTTTTACCGCAAGATGAGGTCAGACGCATAGAAAACCAAGATGTAAAGTCCGTGTCTGAAAACGTCTGTTCACAACAGATTAGCCGTTGCGCATTTCAGGTCATGTCTGATGCCATCGGACAGCTTGGAACACCTTAAACGTTGGGAGTCGTAAGTATGTATGTCCCGCAAACATGTGCACTCTTGACAACTGTTGATGGTCGATGATTTTCAGGCCCGTAGGCTTTAATTAACCTTCCCGCAACACCCTTGCCCAGAATTTACCGCAGCGTCTTCGGGGTTTTCTTGTAGCTCAATGACTATCTTGAGCGAAAGCTTGCCGGCGGAAGTCTAACAAGGTTGAAGACGAGACATGTAAACTGAGGAAACTGAGTGCTGAGGTCAAGGGGGGCCTGAGCGCCCACAACACAAAGGGGAGAGGGAACTTCAACCTGGAGCAAATGATTACCACGCGATTTACTAGTGACTCGTGACCAGCCGCGTCCCGGCCTTGAGTGAAGCCGATTATATTATTAGAAACATCCTTCGTCAGCAATTCGTCGTCCCGTCTGCACATTGGAATTGTATGAAAACTGTCCCAGAGCCCAACATCTGCCCTGCCAAACGTCCCAAATCCGGATAATCTCGTTAAAATAAAAATTGGTTAATCAGCTTTCGGGGGGATTGAGGGAAGGGAAGGGAGAACTTGGAGATCCGGTGACAGCTTACAATGTACATGACATCGAAGCTCTGTCTAAGAGGTTCGGCAAGAGGAGGAGTCACTGACCTTGGTCCCCTCAAAATCTAAGTCTTTCAAGTGCTCCTGTTACCTCCCCGTACCCAATCCACAACGGGCCTGGCAGCCCTGACCACATAGAATGCTTTGCCATCGGGCTCCTCAGGCGCTGCTGTCGGGACGACTTTGAATATATTGTCGCAGGAGGTACCCGCACTGCAGTGTTTCCGGAGTCTCCGGAATGATTGACAAGTATGGACATTGCTGCCGCGCTGTGGCGATCGTACTTACAAAAATCCTTTGCAGTGTGCACGAATGTCACGTCGCATGACTGATCAATTTTGTTCCATCACCCTTTGGAAATTCTGACCATAAAGCGCTTTGCTTCCTTAACTTTTCCGTCAGGTTTCCGTTGACATTTTTTTCTCAAGAAGATGGTCTCTACCTCCCCAAGTGTCCTTGCACGTCTCCCTAGGTGGATTTCACATTGGCTTGGCTACCGCACTTCACCTGCTCCAAAACGACCTGACTATATCATTTGGATCTGGTCGTTCATTGGTGCTTTTGGCGGTCTTTCGATTCTCCAAGCCATCTTCGGACAATCGCACTATTTTATACAACGTAATGTACCCTCCATAGTTGCCAGTTATGTATGTACTCTTTTTTGACCTTCCTGCATGACTATTATTCATGTTCATTCCTCTTTTTCTTCGCACAGGGTGCATCCGCTGTCCTTTGTTATGGTGCCATAGAAGCACCATTAGCCCAACCGCGTGCTCTTATGGGTGGACATTTCATCAGCGCTCTCACAGGCGTCTGTATAACCAAACTGTTCGGTCTGCTTCCTACAGAGCAACGTCTCGACCAACTCCGCTGGCTAGCAGGTTCCCTTTCCTCCGCCACCGCCATCGTCTTGATGCAGATGACCTCGACGACACATCCTCCTGCCGGTGCGACCGCTCTCATTGCTGCCGTCGACCCGGAGATCTATGTCATGGGATGGTATTATCTCCCCGTCGTATTACTCTCGTCGACGATCGTGTTAGTCTCGGCATTGATTGTGAATAACATCCAGAGGAGGTATCCAGTGTTTTGGTTTGCTCCCTCGCCGCCTGCGGTTGCACCCACTGTAGCAAAGTCAGAGCCTCCAACACTGGCTGGGGAAAGAGATGCCAGTATCAACGATGTGGAGAAGGGAATCGTTGGCACCCCTCCAAGTGCTGATTAGGCTCCCACTCTGCAGCCGATTTGGATGATTATTGCTTATGCACTGGACGAAATAATGTTTATACAAAGACGAAGAACGCTTTCACTACACTGCTGGACAGAATTCGACGATTTTCTTATGGATGCGCCCTCTCAAGAATTTTGAATGAATTCTTAAGAAATTCCTGAGATAGAGGAGCG